>JAJOOF010000767.1:0-49200 GCA_029582545.1 Solanum lignicaule
AAAAAAAAAAAGTAGCAATTACAGTACTGAAGAATTCTATATAAAATGTAGGAATAATTGTAGCTGATAGTGAAGGGTACTAATATTTTCTAAAAGATACAATCGAAAATTATATCATGCACTACCTAGTTTTTTGACGGTGATCACAACCTTAAGGTAATAATACTTTTGAATTTAGTATCTATCAAAATCAATAAACAAACAAATTATCTTTCGCTTGAAACCTTTTCTCATATTGGTGACATGATATATCTCCACATATGTAAATATTTCTTGCAAATCATTATCAGCCATAAGAATTGTGCTATACTAATGGTTAGTGCACAAATTCAGTCTATAAATATTATGGTGTTTGTAATGTGCATATAATGTACTGTTGAAAAGAGAATACTGGATATATAGAATTTCTTATAATCATCTCGTGATATCAATTTGAGATAATTTGAAATTAAATTTGTTCCATGGGCCATCTTTCTATGTATTATAATCAAAGATCAAACAAAACAATAAAAGAAAATAACAAAAAATGGGTCCTGTATTCCAGTCCACAATTAAAGAAGCTTAAAATAGTGAGCAGGCCCAAAAAATACCTAGACCAAAAGAATGCAAGTATATATTTAAACTAAACATACTGAAGTGTCTCTATCTTTCTCTGTATAGATTTGTGAAACCCTATCTATGTTGCATTCCTCTTCACATTTTCAGTTTCGATTCAACCTGCCAAGGTGATTTCTCCCCAGATCTATTATCTTTGATACCTTCTTTAGTTATTCCATGTACACATCTCATCTAAGTTATCTCATAGTAAGTATCGATCCCCTAAATAGATTTGAGAGTGTTTTCTTTCTCCTACTATAGATCATCTTGATTTTTATTTTTACGGTGATGATGACCATCTAAAAGCTCAAACGATGCCCGTTAAGATGATGTTATGGAATTTGCAATTCCTCTAGAGAGTTTTTCTTGTTGATGTATCCTGTTTTGATGTATGTAATAACCTAAGATATCACGATGTCTTTTCATTGTTTTGTTTCTCTATTCTCTGCTACTCCCTATGTGTGTGTTGTATGACATTATACTTTAGTTTACCTATATTTTCTCTAGTTGTTTTTTTGCATGTGCTAGATTTTTTTAGATATTCTATGTTGATATACTGATTAATTGTATGTATGCTTTGTCAATGTTCAAAATAATTCTCTCCATAATTAGGTGCTCCTGAAAATTTTATATTGACAAATGCTTTTATTTTTTAGAGGTGAGTTGACTAAATAATCTGCTAAATAATTAATTTTTAGAATATATATGATTAATTTATATGTGTTGTTTCTCTGGTTAAAACATTGTTGATTAAATGATTAAAGATGAAATTTGAAATCTAAACACTATTCATTCTCTCTCGACTTGGGGCGCACATTAGGTGAATTCTAACTTGCACTTGCCGGCATGGCTCGAGGCTGGGAGATTAAGATTCTGACTGAGACTACCGATGTATGGAAAACAATAGGGGAAATAAGCACTATAGTATTGGGAACATACATGGGAGAAACCCTGGAGATGGATATAGCTAGCGAGCTTGATGTAGGGGAACCTTGGCCTGAATTAATGGTAAATCATCTTCATAATGCTACTCCGAGGCAAAAAAGTGCACTGACACAAAACCTGGACCCTCAAAGGGGGGGGGGGGTAGTATTAATTTCATATCTAGTATGCAAGAGAAAGGCAATGAAATAGTGACAAGTAAGGCGAGCAGTACAGATGTGATACTGAACCCTTGTGCGAAGGAGAAGGGCGGGAAAGCTGAAGATAACCAGGGAAAGCGAGTTTGGGTGGGACCTTTTAATGCAACAAAGCTAGCTGCAAGGGGGATGAATTTCTCGTATATTCCACGTGTTATACAAGAGGGGGAAGTGGTAGTGCAAGTAATAGAGGAAGATGTGGATGAGGAGAATGGGGTATGTGCTCAAGCGATTGTGCTATATGTTATTGGGAATACACCTTCCATTGGGACTGTAGAAAGATTTATAGGAAGCCAGTGGAATTTTGTCCAAAAACCTAAGATTTTTCTACATAACGATGGATATTTTGTAGTGAGATTTAGTAGCTGTGATGAGAAGAAGGAGGTCCTCTTTAAAGGTCCTTATAGCCTATTCAATAAGCCGGTGATCATTAAATCCTGGGCCCCCAATTTCAACTTCAAGGAGGAGGTCTTGCGTACTATCCCGCTATGGGTGAAGCTCCCTAACTTGCCTCTTAATTGTTGAACTGCTACAACCCTTAACAAGATTGGGAGTGGGCTAGCTAAGCCATTGTGTGCAAATGCATGTACGTCCAATATGGAACGAATATCATATTCTCAACTATTAGTTGAAACTGATGTAATTCAACAGATGAAGGAGAAGATTATTAGATTAAGGTGTAGGACCCTACAGGGAAGACATGTGAGCAAATTGTGGAATACAAATGGAGGTCTATGTATTGTACTAAATGCTGCCAGGTGGGGTATGTGTGTAGAGACGAAAACTTGCCTGTGGAAAAGCCTAGAGGTAAAAAGGTATCGAGGAAGGCTAGAGTGTTGGATCCTAATACTAATCCATTAATTAATGATAAAGGAAGATATAAAGCTCAACTAGTGGGGGAGGGTGAGAAAGGTAAGGAAAAAGTTCAGGAGGAGCAACAGAGGTCTAATCCTATAAGAAAGTCTGCTAGAAGAGTGGCTCAACATAATCTGCAGAAAGTGGGTACTTCTAATGGTTTTGAATACTGGAATATTATGATTAGATAGGGAGGAATGAGGCAGAACAAGAGGATAAACTCAAAAGACTGGTTGAGGGCACAACACATAACTATCCTACAGAAAGTGCATTGAATGGAATGTGAGGCTGCTTAATGAAGTACACAAGCAGGTTGAGTATAGGAACTTTTGCAGAAGTAATAAAGTAGTTATTCTAGTAGTTTTGGAGAATAAAATAAAGGAGGGAAAGGATGGAAAGATTATCCAGAAAATGGACGAAAAGTGGGAATGGGTGGATACCTATAATACAGACCCTAGAGGCAGGATATGGATCCTATGGGATCCAAATAAAGTGTACTTCAGAGTAGATGTAGTTCATAAACAATTTATCCATGGGTATGTCATGACTCAAAGTTTAGGGTTCTATCTAATAGGAGTGTATGGCATGCACACCATGGATGATAGGTAATATTTATGGACTATCTTGACACATGGTACAAATACAATTGCAGATCCCCTAGTAATCATGGGCGGTTTCAACTCTATTTTGCATGGGGATGACAGAATTGGAGGTAATGTTGTGCTGGATGGGTAGGTAAACGACTTCAAGTAGTTTATGGAGACAACTAACACGATTGGAATGAGGTGTTTGGGTAGGAGATATACTTGGCCTAATGGGCACATTCATAGTAAAATAGATTGGATCCGAACAAATACTGCTTGGGTACATAAATGGGAGCATATTCAAGGACTTATCATGGAGACACTGTTTTCAGATCATTGCCTTGTGAGCTTTCCCTTGAGGGATTGAAAGATTAGTGGTCCAAAATCTTTCAAATTTTGTAATCATATAGCCGAGCACCTTGATTTCGTTGGTGTTGTGAGGAAGGGATAGAGGGGAATACCATATCCCACAATGAGAGGTGTATGGCAAAACTTGAAGAAGGTAAAGATGCTGATACATAAATTAAATACCAATGAGTTTAAGGGGGTGACTAAGAAGGTCAACAAGAAATGACAACACTTAATCAATTTACAAGGCCTCATGAGTGATCCTCTAACAGCTAGCAGGCTAGCAATGGATGAAAAACAATGCAAAGTAGAGCTTGAGAGGTGGATAAATATTGAAGAGAGCATCATGATGCAAAAGTCTAGTGTGCACTGGTTGAAATTAAGGGATGCTAACACCTCTTATTTTCATGCATGTCTCAAGTCTAGGAAAATTCAGAATTAGATAGCAAAATTAACGGGTCTTGAAGGCTTATTATTGTCATCTAAAATTAGGTTGAAGAGAAAATCACGAAATTTTATAAACAATTGCTAGGTACTACATCACCTTGTTTACCAGCAGTGGACATAACTGTCATGGGTGGTGGTAATGTTCTATCAAGAGACCAACAACTACAGCTAGTCACGTAGGTGGAGATGGAAGAAATATGGATCTAGCAGGCATCAGTGACACAAACATCCCTGGGTATGATGGGTTGATGGGAGAAGAGATCACTAGTGATGTTATAAAATTCATTAATAGAACAAGCATGTGTAAACCAATTAACTGCACCTCCATTACTTTGATTGCAAATGTTAAAAATCCTGTCACTGTGAAGGATTTCAGGCCCATCTCGTGCTGTACAATTTTATACAAAGTGGTTTCAAAAATTTTAACTAACAGGCTGCAAGGAGTAATGGATTTTCTATTTGATAAATCACAGAATGCTTTTGACCCTGGTAAAATGATTGCTCATAACTTAATCATAAGTCATGAGGTTATCAAAGGCTATGGGAGAACTGGTATTTCACCGAGATGCATGCTTAAAGTTTATATGCAAAAAGCATATGATTCAGTGGAGTGGCCCTATCTGCAACAAATACCACAACTACTGGGAATTCCTAACATTTTTGTAGCATGGATTATGGAGTGCATCACAACAGTGTCTTATTCCATTCTTATTAATGAAGCTCCTTCCGCTTCATTTCCTGCAAAGAAAGGATTAAGGCAAGGAGACCCTATCCCCCACTATTTGTTTGTACTAGCCATGGAATACCTATGCAGGCTTGTTCAAGGGTTGCAAGATGATGTACTGTTCAAATTTCATCCTAGATGTCCAAAACAAAAGAAGCACCCAGCTTGGCTTTGCTGATGATCTACTGTTATTTTGCAATGGGGATGTGGATTTAGTTGATAGATTATTTAGCAAGGTCAATATCTTTTCTCGAGTTTTTGGACTTGTAGAAAATCCTACTAAAAGTTCTATATTTTTTGGTGGAGTGTCGGAAGAGGTGCAACAACATATACTAAGGATATTGGGATTTGAAAAAGGTACCCTACCATTTAGATATCTTGGGGTTCCCCTGAGTTCGAAGAGGCTGTCAACTGTACAATGTGAGCCACTAATTGAAAAAATGTTGGGGCGAGTAAGTTCTTGGACTGCAAAATTTTTATCATATGTTGAAATGACTCAATTGTTAAAGAGTGTAATATTTGCAATCCAAACTTTCTGGGCGAGAGTGTTTATATTACCTAAGAAAATACTACAACTTATTCAAACTATATGTAGGAGATTCCTATGGACAGGGTCGGCTGAGATGTCCAAGAAGGCTTTGGTGGCATGGTATCAAGTTTACTCACCCATGGTGGCTGGGGGGATAAATTTGATTAATGTTGAGGTCTGCAACGAAGCAACTATCTCTAAGCTACTATGGGAACTTTGCCCATCTAAAGAAAAAATATGGATCGTATGGGTACATACATACTATGTCAAAGGAAGAGATATATGGAAGGTGGAACCTAAGGTGTCCTCATGAATGATTAAAAAAGTGTTTAAAGCCAGGCAATACATAGAGAATATTGGGATAAATGTAACAGATTTCATGGGAATGCATAAGTTCTCTACCAAGAAGATGTATAAGATGTTACTAGGAGAACTACCCAGAGTAAGTTGGACAAAATTGGTATGCAAATAACATGGGATGCCCTAAGTGGAATTTTATCCTTTGGTTAGCATTAAAGGGGAGGCTACAGACTAGGGATATACTTGGGCAATGAATGAGGGAAATTGATGAGGTTTGTCCACTATGCAGGAGTGATGGGGAATCCCTGCATCACCTATTCTTTAATTTGTGATCTCTTGTGTTAGTAGACTATTACATATCTCACTTTCTCTTGATCGGTGGTGTCATATATTGCATAAATCTTGTGGGTTGTCTTGTGTTAGTATACTGGGTGTACACATATTCTAGGGCTGATTTCGTTTGTTCATTCATTATATTATTTCTTGATTTTCATCGATTTTTGTATAGTAAATTAGTCCTAGACTCTACGTTTTCTTAATTAGTTCTAGTAGATTTATATTTCTTTTACATCTTATTTAGCATACATATTCCTAGTGACTTTGGTGAATGATGGTGGACTAAAGTCATGTCTTAGGTTGAGGTCGGGGCCAAGGGAAAGTAGCGGAAACTTGGTAATGAAGTTTTTTTAAGCTGAAGGCATAGGGTCATGGAACATAGGATCACGAACGGAAAACTTCATCAAGCTAGTGAAGATTCTCATAATGAGGAAGATAAATGTTATTTATATCCAAGAGGCCAAATGGGTGGTAGCAAGGCCCATGATGTGGACGAGTTTAAATTACCATATTGAGGCAATTTGTAGTAGCTTTGGTGATTTCACAAAGCCTCTGTTTTTTGGGAGATAAATGGAAGTAGAGCTTCAATTTTGGATTTTGCAAAAGTTTTTGAGTTAGTAATGTAATTTCTAAATTGGGAGTTCCAAAGAGGGAGAGACAATTAGTTACCTTTCATGGCATGTTTGTTAATACTGTCATGATCCAAAGTATACCCTAGACGTCACATGGCGTATATGATCTCGAGAGGCCCTGTAAAATCCACTTGATATACATGCAAAACAATAGAATATACAATAAGATAGTTTAAGTAAGCCATCTCATATCATAAAAGAGAGTTTGAACATAAGTGTTGAATCATAATTATGTTGTGACAAGCCCTTCTAAAACAACATAAGGTTGGTTGGGACGTAACCCATACACCCCATAAAAAGTCTCAAGGGTAAAGAATAAAAACAATAAATGGTCTTCATTGCTTTGCCCTTGAAATATTAGGACTCACCAATCGAATAGCTATTAGCAATCCAAGCTAGCCATGAGCGGGAAGAGAAGGAGCGTCGGATCCTACATTATGAGATAATATAGGTACAAGTATGCATCAGTACACAGAATGTACTAAGTGTGGAAAAATGTGTAAATATAGACATGATACTATAGTAGGCTTAACACATGTAATGCATGACCAAGTAAGAGGTTTAAAATCTTAGAAAACAAAGTCATTATACAAATTAGACAAGGTCATGCATTAATAAAAGGGTATAATGAAAGATTTAAGAAAAAATCATAGTTCTTTTGTGGAATATTAGATTTAACTAACAATAAACCATGCGAGTTATGACATCAAATTCTGTGTAACCCTCACACCAAAAAGAGGGAGTCTAATTACCAAGGTAGAACTCCATATCATTCATTTAGGCTATGTGGATCCACTAGCTAAGTCATTTAAGACAACCTACGAGGGAATGTAGTTTTGAACTAGAGATTGCTATTAGAAACTACCCTATTTGAGCTTCCACCTCAAAGTCCTATGGGTGCTAAGTAAAATTCCAATGGAGTAGACAAAGTCAATTATTAAAAATTAACATTAGGAAAGACAATAATCAAAATACCAATTCAAGTAATAAAATCGTATAAGAGTAGATCCTTTGAAAACCATGATTTCATAAACCTTTTCATAATAGACACTTACCTTTCTAAGAATCTAAAATCATGATTTCCTTTCAAACTGTGAGAAAACTTTTTACAAACCATTGATAATTAAGTTAAAAGAATTCTTAAATCATAACTTCTTCCTTTCATAAAATATCCATTAAATCCCTTATAAATTCATGATTGTAGTTCAGACTTCATAGGTGAAAATAAAAGAATAAATCTTTGGTCTAAATGAAGTCAATTTCAAATCATGTAATTAGGTTAAATCATGTATAATAATATAGAATAACTTCAATTGAATCATAATCAAAATGACCCATGAAATGGGTGAAATTGAATTGGCGATTTAAGTTATTTTGTTACCTAATGGATGGAAGGAATCCATTTGGGATTCCCAAAAACCTTAATAATCAATGCATAAGAAAGAGATTGAGATTGTCACCCTGAAGCTTGAAACCCTAGCTTTCACCTTGGAGCTTGAGAGAGAATGGGAGGGAATGAACTTGGAGGGAATTTGGGGATTTGAGTGTATATGATAGAATGAGGTATTTTTGAAGGTTTATTCAGTTAAAGTGGTAGTTATAGGTTCAAAATGACATAGTTTAGAGGTTAGGTCGATAGAAAAAGACCAAAACACCCTAATTAAAAACTGCCGGAGGACTCGATGGTCCATACTGGTCAACCGTAGATTCAAGTACTAGAAACCTAATATTTAACCCACTTCTCACGAAACCATTTCTACGAACCGTCAACCTTTCTATGGTGCGTAGACCCTATCCGTAGACCTCAACTTTGAGTCTTAAATTTCACTAAGTCTGGATCACATCTACATACATTTCCTATGCCCTATAGGCTATCCCACGACTTGTCCTAGTCAACCGTAGATCAATTAACTGGGACTTGAATTTTCCCAAACTTAACTCAGTTCCTACGAGTGCCACCTACGACCCGTAGAGGCTTCAACAAAACGTAGATGATCTCGTAGGTCTGAAGTAGTAGCCAAAAATTTACTCCTTCCCTTTCCAAGTAAACTTTCCCATTTCAGAGGTGTTACAAATACTTAGATAGATAACTTGCTTCGTAGAAGGGGTGATATAGGCCTTTGTAAGGATAAAAAGGTTGTATCATGTGAGAATCTTACTAGCCAACATAAGCTTTTGGTTATGAACTATGAGATTAAGAGAATAGGAGGTGAAAACCTATATGACTGAGGATTGAATTAGGTGACTTGACCCTACTCCTTATACAGAGATGAAGGAGAAGTTGATTGGTATAAAGGCCTGGATTAGTAGCGACGATACAAATGCAGGCCTTTATACCAATTTACTAATTAGATATAATTTTAAATTTCTTAAATCTAATAATAAACACAAATAGTAAGTTATTTATAATCTTTTCATATTTCATAGTATTATTGAATTATTTCTAGCATATCCTTCTAAGAGAAATAATAAATTAATTTTTTTAAAATAATTTTCCATTGATTTTCACCAACAATTGCATTACTTCTCTCCCTGTTAAAATTATTTTTACATCTTATTCAATATTTCTTTAATATTTAATAAATTCTCCATATTACTTATGACCTACGAACTGTCACAGAAATTACCACAATTGTGTGTTGCATCCTTTTTTATTTGTTCGTTAAGGTAATATTGAATTAATGAGTCACCAAATCTTTTATTGAACAACATTGCAATCAATAAATGTAAAATTAAATTGGAACATCCCCTCATAGATAAGGTTTACTAATTAGAGTCATTTCAAATACGTAGTTACTTCTTTTAGTAGTTCATTGCGCACTATGTTATGTAAATTTATGATCTTGTCTTTTCAGTTTGAAAAATATGCATGACATATATATATATATATATATATATATTGAATTAGTAAATATGCATAACTATAAAAAAAGTAGCAATTACAGTACTGAAGAATTCTCTATAAAATGTTGGAATAATTTAGCTGAAGTGAAGGGTACTAATATTTTCTGAAAGATACAATTGAAAAATATATCACGCACTTCCTAGTTTTTTGATGGTGATCACAACCTTAAGGTAATAATGCTTCTAAATCTAGTATCTATCGAAATCAATAAACAAAAAAATTATCTTTTGTTTGAAACCTTTTCTCATATTGGTGACATGATGTGTCTCCAAATATGTAAATATTTCTTGCAAATAATTATCAGCCATAAGAATTGTGGTATACTAATGGTTAGTGCACAAATTCAGTCTATAAATATTATGGTGTTTATAATGTGCATATAATGTACTGTTGAAAATAGAATACTGGATATATAGAATTTCTTATAATCATCTCGTGATATCAATTTGAGATAATTTTGAAATTAAATTTGTTCCATGGGCCATCTTTAGATGTATTAAAATCAAAGATCAAACAAAACACCAAAAGAAAGTAACAAAAAATGGGTCCAATATTCCAGTCCACAATTAAAGAAGCTTAAAATAGTGACCAGGCCCAAAAATACCTAGGCCAAAAGAATGCAAGTATATAGTTAAACTACACATACTGAAGTGTCTCTATCTTTCTCTGTATAGATTTGTGAAACCCTATCTATGTTGCATTCCTCTTCACATTTTCAGTTTCGATTCAACCTCCCAAGGTGATTTCTCTCCAGATCTATTATCTTTGATACCCTCTTTAGTTATTCCATGCACACATGTCTCATCTAAGTTATCTCATAGTAAGTATCGACCCCCTAAATAGATTTGAGAGTGTCTTCTTTCTCCTACTATAGATCGTCTTGATATTTATTTTTACGGTGATGATGACCATCTCGAAGCTCAAACGGTGCCCGTTAAGATGAGGTTATGGAATTTTCAATTCCTCTAGAGAGTTTTTCTTGTTTATGTATTATGTTTTTGATGGATGTAATAACCTAAGATATCAGGATGTATTTTCATTTATTTGTTTCTCTATTCTCTGCTACTCCTTATGTGTGTGTTGTATGACATTATATTTTAGTTTACCTATATTTTCTCTAGTTTTTTTGTTTGCATGTGCTAGATTATTTTAGATATTCTATGTTTATATTCTGATTAATTGTACGTATTCTTTGTCAATGTTCAAAATAATTCTCTCCATAATTAGGTGCTCCTGAAAATTATATATTGACATATGCTTTTATTTTCTAGAGTTGAGTTGACTAAATAATCTTCTAAATAATTAATTTTTCAGAATATATATGATTAATTTATATGTGTTGTTTCTTTGGTTAAAACATTGTTGATTAAATGATTAAAGATGAAATTTGAAATCTAAACATTACTCATTCTCTCTCAACTTGGGGCGCACATTAGGTGAATACTAACTTGCGCTTGCCGGCATGGCTCGAGGCTGGGAGATTAAGATTCTGACTAAGACTACCGATGTATGGAAAACAATAGGGGAAACAAGCACTACAATATTGGGAACTTAGAGGGGAGAAACCCTGGAGATGGATACAGCTGGCGAGCTTGATGTAGGGGAACCTTGGCCTGAATTAATGGTAAATCATCTTCATAATGATACTCCGAGGCAAGGAAGTGCACTGACACGAAACCTTAACCCTCAAAAGGGGCGGGGGGATAGTATTAATTTCACAACTAGTGTGCAAGCGAAGGTCAATGAAATAGTGACAAGTAAGGTGAGCAGATGTGATACTGAACCCTGGTATGAAGGAGAAGGCCGGGAAAGCTGAAGGTAACCAGGGAAAGCGAGTTTGGGTGGGACTTTTTTATGCAACAAAGTTAGCTGCAAAGGGGATGAATCTCTCATATATTCCATGTGTTATTCAAGAGGGGGAGGTGGTAGTGCAATTAATTGAGGAAGATGTAGAGGAGGAGAATGGGGTATGGGGACAAGCAATTGTGCTATATGTTGTTGGGAATACACCTTCCATTGGGACAATAGAAATACATAACGATAGATATTTTGTAGTGAGATTTAGTAGGACTGATGAGAAGGAGGAGGTCCTCTTTAAAGGTCCTTATAGCCTATTCAATAAGGCGGTGATCATTAAATCCTGGGCACCCAATTTCAACTTCAAGGAGGAGGTCTTGCGTACTACCCCACTATGGATGAAGCTCCCAAACTTGCCTCTTAATTGTTGGTCTGCTACAACCCTTAACAAGATTTGGAGTGAGCTAGGTAAGCCATTGTGTGCAAATGAATGTACGTCCAAGATGGAACGATCATATGCTAGGCTATTAGTTGAAACCGATGTAACTCAACAGATGAAGGAGAAGATTATTAGATTAAGGTGCAGGACCCTGGAGGGAGGATAGGTGATCAAATTGTGGAATACAAATGGAGGCCTATGTATTGTACTAAATACTGCCAGGTGGGGCATGTGTGTAGAGACGAAAATTTGCCTTTGGAAAAGCCTAGAGGTAAAAAGGTATATAGGAAGGCTAGAGTGTTGTATCCTAATACTAATCCCTTGGTTGATGATAAAGGAAGATATAAAGCTTAACTAGTGGGGGAGGGTGAAAAAAGTAAGGAAAACGTCCAGGAGGAGCAACAGTGGTCTAATCCTATAGGAAAGTCTGCTAGACGAGTGGCTCAACATTATATGCTGGAAGTGGGTACTTCTAATGGTTTTGAAATACTGGAATATTATGATTAGATGGGGAGGAATGAGGCAGAGCAAGAGGATGAACTCAAAAGACTGGTTGAGGGCACAACACATAACTATCCTACATGAAGTGCATTGAATGGAATGTGACGGGGCATAATGAAGTACACAAGCAGGTTGAGTTTAGGAACTTTTGCATAAGTAATAACGTAGTTATTATAGTAGGTTTGGAGAAGAAAATAAAGGAGGGAAGTCTGGAAAGATTATCCAGAAAATGGACGGAAAGTGGGAATGGGTGGATAACTATAATGCAGATCCTAGAGGCAGGATATGGATCCTATGGGATCCAAATAACGTGCATTTCAGAGTGGATTTAGTTCACAAACAATTTATCTATGGGGATGTCATGAATCAAAGTTCAGGGTTCTATCTAAAAGGAGTGTATGGCATGCACACCATTGCTGATAGGCCATATTTATGGACTGGCTTGACACAAGGTACAAATATAGTTGCAGATCCCCTAGTAATCATGGGCCATTTCAACTCTATTATGCATGTGGGTGACAGAATTGGCGGTAATGTTGTGCTGGATGGGGAGGTAAAGGACTTCAAGAAGTTTATGGAGACAGCTAACATGATTGGATTGAGGTGTTTGGGTAGGAGATATACTTGAACTCATGGGCACATTCATAGTAAAATAGATTGGATCCGAACAAAGACTGCTTGGGTACATAAATCTAGCATTTTTTTATAGCATAACTAACCTCACCAGATCAGTCCATAGACATTCGTATACCCTTAGGAATCATAGAAGGCGAGACAAAATGGTAGAAGTAAATTGGGACTTAAAGAAAAAGTGCTCGATTGTCTTAGGTTCCTACTAAATTGCATGCAATCAGGTCACAATCTGGTCAGTTTGTAGCCCCACATCAGCCATCTATGTAAGCCATAAGATTATTACAATCAGAAGCTCTGAATACTTAGACTATAAAATGCTTAAATCTGAAAGTAGGAGCTACCAAATCGCATGTAGGTTTTGTAATTTCTTCTCGAACCTGAATATTTTGAGCAATCTTTCTTAAAATAATCTTTACTTTGCAAGCTTTAACTTGATGGTTCCTTTATAACAATAAATGGTAGACACAATCTGTTAGTATAATATAATTTAGATTTTAGCTTAACTAGAACTTCTTCTAGCCTTTTGTCTAGCCAAGCTAACCTGATCAGACCAGCCCATAGACATTTGGGAAACCCTTAGGCATTTTATAAAAGTTTAGACTAAATGATACTATTAAATCGTCACTTAAAGAAAAGGTGCTTCAGCGTTCTCAGGTTCATGCTACATAACACATAATCTGGTGAGTTTGTGCACCATATTTGAGTTGTCTATGTAAGCCTTCACTTTATTGTTAACCATGACATATAAGCTAGTGAGGACATCCAAGATTGTTATAGATAAGTTTCCTTCATGGAACCTTTGGAAAGATTCCATCTCATTCTCATGTAAATAGATTCGATAGAGAAGTTCTCAACATGTATCACCTACTTATAAGTAAATGTAGTAGCAGTAAAGTATTCCTTAGCCTCTAGAATCGTATAACAATTCATTCAGCTTGTCTCGGGGTGATATTCCATATATTCTTATCTTTGATGTTGTAAGCCTGGATATATTGAATCTATAGCCCATCCATCTTCAAATAGAACTTCCATAGAATTTTATTTACAAAAGCTAAATGTTTTGAATATTGCTCTTTGTTTATACTATGCTTCATTTACGGGCACAATTTTGTATATTAGCGTCACTTCGGAAGACATTATTTAATGGAAGCCTTCTAACATTCCCATGTGTGTTGAGCTAACTAATTATTGGGATATAATTAGTATCAATTTTCTGTTTGATGATTTTAATTTTTAAAATGACATCTTTTGAGATATGCAATTACATATTGAATAATTCCACTGCTTTTTAGTAACGTATTTTTAGTTCTTACAGTAATTGTTGAATTGAAGAACATCTTCAACTTTATGGAAAATCTTAGAAATAAAAAGTGTATGTATTGTGATAGAGTTAGTAAAGAATACTTGGATGGAGTCACAAATTTTATAAATCATGCCTTTTCTGAAAAACAAGATGGAGACAAAATTGCATGTCCCTGTACAAAATGTGTGCTTTTTCATCAAGTAAATCGGGATACAACATATGATCATCTTGTGGTTAATGGAATTTTGCTATCATATGATACTTTGTTTTGTCACGGAGAGTCTCTAAATACATCAAACAATACTCAAGTAACTAATTGTAGCCAGTCAACTTTAAGAGGTTATGATATGAGAGGAATGATACATGGCGCCCTTGGAGGTTGTACACAATTCATCGATATTGATGTCAATGAAACGATCGAGATGGAGCCAAACCTACTGGAAAATAATACTCCTACTTCTGGAAATCAAACACATCCAGAGATTAATAAATTTGAACGACTCATGAAGGAGGAAAATGACATATACCAAAGTTACCAAATAACATAGAGAACATCTCTTTCTGTTGCTATCATTCTCTGGTCTACTGCCTGTTTGTATTGGTTTTTTTGGTATAGTTTCATCTATAGGTTTTCTTGGTATTGTTGCAGCCTTAGTGGTCTGATTACTGAAGCTACTTTGTGCACTGATTTTCTCCTCAGATGTATTAACTTTCTATTGCTATCACTCTTTGGCCTGCTGCCTGTTTGTATTTGTGGGATATTTGATTATCTACATATCATTGATTTTGCATTTTCCAATTAAGATAGCTCTTGTCGATGCTTTGCCAACCCTTGAATTTCATCCAGGATTCATCTACATTGTTGCTAGCCCCTAAAATGCAGTTAGTTTTATCTATAGCTTATGTTGGTATAGCTGAATATTAGTTGTCTGATTACTAGAACTAGTCCTCTAATTATCCAATGAATATATTTACTTCTTGAGAACAAAAGCCTTCTTCAATGAAACAACTTTTTTACGTTCTATTTTTCAATAAGAATACTTTAAATAAAAAGATAACTACCATTAACAAAACAGTTGAAAAGGTTTCCTTTCTGAACAATTTATGAACTTGAAAGGTCTGGATCAAATTACCAGCTTATTTTTGTTCTCCTATAAAATATAAAGTACCATGCACAAAGATGAGGGACTTACATAACAACACCATATCCTCTGCTTTAGCAGTTTGCTCTAGTTTCTTCGCTGTCCAATCATTAGTCTTACTTGATAAGACAATCATGATTTTTATAACTTGAAGTAATATTCACAAGAGAGAAGCTATGACGAGCAAAGACATAAAAGCAGAGAAGAAATTAATCCCAAAATGCCATATACCAAAGTTACCAAACAACATAGAGCACACCTTTTTTCTATTGTTATCATTCTCTGGCCTGCTGCATATTTGTATTGGTTTTGTTGATATAGTAGCATCTATAGGTTTTGATGGTATAGTTGCAGCCCTTGTAGTGTAGTTAGTTTTATCTATACGTTTTGTTGGTATAGTTGCATATTAGTGGTCTGATTACTAAAGCTACTTGTGCACTGATTTTCTCCTCATATGTAATAACTTTCTGTTGCTATCATTCTCTAGCATGATGCCTGTTAGTATTGGTTGGATTTTTGTATATCTTAAAAAGGTTTTAAGTGTTCAATACTGATGTAAATTTGATTGGTTGTCATCCCCTATTGAATAGGGGTTTTGAGACATAAATAAATGTATGTGTGTGTATGTATATGTATTGTACATTCAGCAGGCCTGCATTACTGTGGTTTATTTTGTAACTTTCCAGTCTGGTAAGTTATTGCCTCTTTTTCTTGATTGATATGGGGCAGATTGCTTCACGTGGAATTCCTTTCATAGATTGCTTGAGGTGGTCTAGAAAATATTTCCTTCGAGTATGAGAACTTGTCTTATCTCGTGATGTTTTCATCAATTGGATTTCATCTTTTGACACATTTATTTTAATATTTTAGGTCATGCGGTATGATGTTCAAAAATTTTGCCTATGAAATATTTCAATTTGGCAAACTATTGTGGAAATTCTTTGAAGACACTATTTTATTGGATTGGTTATATAATGATACTAGATATTTCGTTAATATAAGTTTAGTTTTAAAGTTATGATACTATAGTTTGGATTAATACTTCATTTTGTTTAGATTTGATGAGATATATTATGATCTATGAATTATGTTATATATTTTTTAGCATTTGACAAACATCATCGCATCTAATAGGCGCTCTTTTGATTAGAATTTTGTTGGATTTACGAGTTATAAACTTATCAGTAGAAGTGCGAACTAGATAATTTTATGAATGGAAGTAGTCATTATTTATTCTGGCTAACCAATTGGTCGTTAAAGTTTGTGACTTTTAGAGTCAAACTAAGTGAATTTTCTAGCCCAAAATATTGGACGCTAAATGGGGGAAATTAAGATGATTTCAAAAGGATATTCTCGCCTTTATAATTGCCACCAAACTATTGTCGTTAAAGATATGAGCTTCTAGCGACAAATTTATCGAATTTACCAGCTATAAAGATGGATGTTACATGAACATGATTGTCGTTTTAAATTTGATTTAACAACTATTTTAATTGCCACAAGAACTAATGCATTTTAGCAGACATTTAGTAGGATTTACCGGCTATAAAAATGGACACTACACAAGTATAACTAACTATTTTTATTGGATTTAACAGCCATCTAAATTGCCGCAAGCAATTGCTGCTAGAACAAATGTGTTTTAGCGGCAATTTAGTTGGTTTACTGGCTATAAAAATGGACGCTACATTAGAATAACTAACCGCTTTGGATTGGATTTAGCAGCCTTTTTAATTGCCGCAACAAATTGCCACTATATCAAATGAGTTTTAGCGGCAAAAGAGCTTGGCTTTACCAGCCTTTGTCCAAATGGCTGCAAAAGCCTTTGCCGACCCCTGATAAAGCATCCAAAGGTCATTGGTTGGTAATTGCTATATCGGCCATACTTATGGCCGCTAATGCCATTTTTAATTGCCGTTATATCCCTTTTTTGTTGTAGTGTTTTGGGCTTAATTTTAATAGATTTAGTGTCCTCAAATGCATATGTTTTGCCAATAACTGATGTAAATCCTTGATTTCAGGTATTTGGATTGAGGAACAAAGCATGGACACTAATGAGCAAAAAGAAACAAGGTAGTTGAAATAACGAAGAAAAGAGGGCCTGATGATCACCTAACCCATTGGGCGAGTCACCGAATGTCCGTGATCTTGCCTAAAGTTCCAGTGTGCCAAGCCTTGAAGGAGAAAATCGAGTCGACGATAGAAAGGAGCAGTTGGTGAGTCGCCGAATTGTTCCGCGAGTCAATGCTAGATCGCCTAAAGTTACAGAATTTGAAGATGCAGAATGCCAAAGCAAAAAGGGGATGGAATTGACCAAATGGTAGATCACCGAGTGGATCGGCGATCCCGACTTATTGCGCCAAATGGTCCTTCGCAACATATTTTAGGCGACTATAAATACATTTTTAAATTCTTAGTTTAGGATCAGTTTTCATATTATCTAATTTTATCACTCAGTTTTAGAACTGAGAGTACTGAGACAATATTTTCCTTAGCTTTGAAGATTTGAAGATTTGCATTTTTCAGAAATTGGAAGTGGGTCTTTGAGATTCTTCAACCTTGACCTCTGTAAAGACGAAATTAGTCGTACCCAGTTGATGTAAACATAATTTGGTAACAATTTCTATTTTTTGTGAAGTCTAGCTAAAACCCCAATTCTTGGGGTGTGATTATCTAATTGTGGGTTGATTTATCCCCACTAAAGTCTAGCTTATTCATTGATTTACAACTATTTGCTATCAATTGCAATCACCCATTTGTCTACCTTAGCCTATAATCCAATCATATCCCAAGAACCCATCTCCTTACTTGTTCCTTAGTGTTAATTGCTGCTGTTGTAGTTGATAATTACAGTCAAAACCCCCCATATTTGACACTTGTGTCACCCTAAATTTGAAACCATGCTTTTATTCATAATTTTTTTTACCTATGATTGACTTGAACATATTTGTACTTGTCTCTTGAATCTTAAGCACGTACCACTCCCTGTGGGATTCGAACCCAACTCACTTAGTTGGGTTATGTTACTGACTAACGGTCGTTTTCTTGTTGCTTGTTTAGAGAAGCATAAAGGAGCATGTCTTGTAACAATGGTGACCAAATGGACCTCTCTCCTTTAAGAATGATGATTCTTAGGGATAACATCCTAAGTTTCAGGTAAATAGAGGGTGAGTCGATCCATGAGCTATGGCTGAGATTTAAGTCATTATTACTGCAATGCCCAGTGCATGGAATCTCAGATAACATTCTATTGGACTGCTTCTATAGAGGTCTTGGTCTGGAAAACAGAGGAGTGGCTGACGAAATGTCTTTGGGGTGTCTCACGACTACCCTATGCAATAGCAGCCCAGCTCCTTGATCACATGGGAAAGACCAACAAGGATACTGAGAAAGACCAGATCCTGGCCACACTGTTAACTCAACTGGATCTAGTGGCCAAAAAGGTCTTGGAATTGGAAGCACCAGACAAAAAATAAGACCGATTCATTCCTCCTCACGAGCGTATCAAGCCCAAGGTGTACGAGGGTGGACAAATAGAAGAGATACTCTCTCTCATTCTTCACAAAGTCGAAGATCATGACAAAGTGTTGAATCAGATAAAAGAGAATGTCTCACTGCTGAATGAGATGACTGCTTCCCATTCCATATTTGTTCAGGTGCTGGAGACCAAAATAGGTCATGTGTTGTCTGGTGTCTACCCCACAAATAAAGATAGAGTTGGGAAGTCGTGCCATGACATTAACTAAGGCGCTTCTTGGGAGGCAACCCAAGTGTTTTATCGCTTTATTTTTGTTTTAGAAATAATGGTGTGCTGATTGTGGAGGTTGAAGTGTAGAAAGTGTTAGAAAGGTAGAGATTGACGAGCTGAAAGTCTAGTCGGTGCATCGCCGAAGAGGTTGGCGAGCCCGACTTGGACCGCTGTTGGAGACAATTTCAAATAGGAGTCTGTAAAACTCGGTGATCCCAGGGGCAAGTTGGCGAATCATCGACCAGGCTTGGCAATCACGATCTAGTCCACTGTTTGGACCTTCACATTAAATAGAGGTCCTGTAAAACTCGATGAGGTACGTTCCCACTCGGCGTGTCGCCGAGTGGGTCGGCGAGCAAAACTAATGTCACCGAGTGGGAGAGAACTGGACGGTTTTCAAAGGCCAAAGATTTAAAATTTCAAACTCTTTCACTTTCACTTTTAATCTTCCCCAAATCACACCCACACTTAATTCAATATTTTCACATTTTTACCGTATTTTAGTCATCGAATTTGTGTTTGGAGTGGATTACTTTGCCGCCTAGCTTTTCAAATCTAGATTATTCGAAATCTAAGGTTGGTTTTTTGAACCACGAATTCATTTTTAGAAATTTTTACTCATTTGCAATGATCTTATCTTAGTATTGTGTGCTGGGCCTCTCTGATCGTAATGGTATATGTGTGTGCCTATTTTAAATCCAACATTTTACCCGTATTGCCTTTATTGTTGAATTCCCGTGGTTTTATGCCTTAATAGTTGGTTAAAATTTGTGGGGTTGTGCTTGCATGTTGTTGGGTCTAGTCAAGTGAAGTCTAAGTAGCCCGTATTTGTTCCAAATGACATATTTTTCCCAATGATGGAGCGATTGACATCATTCTTAAGGGCAAAAGTCGTCAAATGGCCAAATTTGGCCAAACCGGGCGAAGTCTGAGTATCCCGGGGACATGGGTGTAATGGGTGTTATTTTAAGTTGATGGGTTCATGTTTTGATTTTCTTTTCGGGGGTTGCGGTGTTGAATTTGAGAAGATGTTTGAAAGTAGGCACGTTGGGTCGTTTGGCGAACTGGATCGAGCTCACCGAACCACTCGGCGGTTCGCCGAAGTTCCCCACCTCGCCGTTAATTTCATGCTACATGTCAAGTTTGGTCTGTAACTTTTGGCGAGAAGCTTGATGTCTCCAAAGGCACTCGGTGACTCGCTGTAAGTCTTCCTTAATCCCCCTTTGTCTGCGTCCCTTACCCTTAATTGCACTGTAACTTTTGGCGGACTAATACATCCTCACTGAATGCAGTCGGTGATTCGCTGAAAGGTCTTTCCATCGCCGACATGCCAAAATTTTATGAGATTTTTTAGCCAATCCTTTCGGCAAGCCCGATCTAGCTCGCCAAATAGATTCTATGACTTGTCGATTGATTCGGCGAGTCTGTCTGCAACTATTGTTCTATTCTTTTAATTGAATTATTTTTAACTTTTTCTTGATGTTTTACAGATATGACAAGGACAAACATAGACATGCCACCCCGCAAAAGAGCACGGGATATTGTGATAAACGAAGAGGGATCAAACCCTTCCAAAAAGGGAAAGCAAGAGCCTCCAAAAAGAGGCAAGGAAAAAGGTAAAAGGCCCATATCTAAGGATCCAGAGCACAACTCCGATAGTGAGGGTCCCCATAGAGCATTATCTGAGCCGGAGGACAACCAGCCTCTATAGTCCCGACAGGCTGAGATCCGTGCTAGATCTCGCCCTGACTCAGCTAGAGTCCCTTTAGCCTCTAGCCCAGCAAGTTCAGTGCCAGCTTCGACACTTTCTGTGGCTCCGGTACCATCAGTAGTACCTCCTCCCAAGTTTCTCAACAGGTTGAAAGGTGATGGATTACGAACTATCCTAGAGGAGAAGTTGATATCGACAGAGGGCCTTGAGGAAATATATTCTGGGGTCAGGGACACCCTCCGCTTCCACCGATTAGAGTAGTTTACCAGGTCCCGAGCCCCTATATTACTTCATTGTTCTAGGAGTTTTATACAACGTATGGTGACTTTGTTCCAAGGAGCAAGAAAAAGGCTAGCGAGTTCAGACCGGTTAAGTCGGTTGTGGTCCATGGTAAGGAAGTTGGATGCAATAGCGAGTACATCAATACCGTACTTGACAGGGGGTGACTTGTGAGCACAAATGAGAATGATGAAGAAAAGGAAATAAAGTGTTATCCGCACCATATTTTATGAGGATTACAACCATTGAGCCTAAATGACCATACCTTTGCACTCAGCCATGTTTCAAGTTTTGAAAAGACCTTTTTTATCTTGAGTAAGCTGAAACAATTGTTGGTTGGAAAATAAGGGCAAACCTATGGGTGAAATCATGCATTTGTTCATCTTTGTTAGTGTGAGTGTTACATTTGATTCCGGAGCTTTAAATTGTTGAACCATTGTGTGTGAATATGGAATCATTCTTTGTGTGAGGGCATTTGAGTACCTTTGTTGAGCTTGAACTTGCATTTGAAGAAAGTATTGTGAACTTGAGAATCTTTGATAACGGTGAGTCATAACTTAAATCTTTGAGTGCACAATTGATCCTTGGATGAGTAAGTTAAGTCTTTTTTGTGTGCATTCATGATTGAGTCTTGTGTAGCACTATTTGAGACATCCTTTTTGAGCTGTTGAACTTGAGTTTTACTGGAGGACAAGCAAAAGTTTAAGTTGGTGGTGCTGTTGAGTTCACGATTTGGACTCATTTAGGGCTTTATTTTAATAGATTTAGTGTCCAGAAATGCATATTTTGTGCCAATAACTGATGTAAATCCTTGATTTCAGGTATTTGAATTGAGGAACAAAGCATGGACACTAATGAGCAAAAAGGAACAAGGCAGTTGAAAGAACGAAGAAAAGAGGGGATGATGATCACCTAACTTATTGGGCGAGTCACCGAATGGACATGATCTCGCCTAACGTTCCAGTGTGCCAAGCTCTGAAGGAGAAAATCAAGTCGGCGATAGAAAGGAGAAGTTGGTGAGTCATCGAACGATTTCGTGATGCAGTGCTAGATCGCCTAAAGTTACATAACTTAAAGATGCGGAAGGCCAAAGCAAAAAGGCTATGGAATTGACCAAATAGAGGATCGCCGAGTGGATCGGTGATCCTGACTTATTGCGTCGAATGGTCCTTCGCAACATATTTTAGGTGACTATAAATACAGTTTTAAATTCTTAGTTTAGGATCAGTTTTCATAATATCTAATTTTATCACTCAGTTTTAGAAATGAGAGTACTGAGACAATATTTTCCTTAGCTTTGAAGATTTCCATTTTAACAAATTTGAAGTGGGTCTTTGAGATTCTTCAGCCTTAACCTTTGTAAAGGCGAAATTAATCGTACCCAGTTGATGGAAACATAATTTGGTAACGATTTCTATCTTTTTATGATGTCTAGCTAAAACCCAAATTCTTGGGATGTGATTATGTGATTATGGGTTGATTTAGCTGTTGGGTATTATTAATTGATAGTTTAAATCTTGTTTAAAAGTGATTCCAATTAGTAATTGTGGTTTTATTTAAAGGGTTGTAGTTGTAATTGCAATTCTAACTTCTTGTTTTTATCTTGCTGGAGAGAGAGGTTTTAAAACCAAGGTTACTGATTTGATGGTCTGTGGGTATTGGGTTGTCATGGGTTTAGCTCGAGAGAGTGAATCCTAAACCTTTTTCCACACATTCAGCTCGAGAGAGTGAATGGACTAAAGCATAGGTTGTTCTTAATTGCTGCTTAATGGTGTTCGAGAGAAACCAATTTGATTCGGGGTAAATTGTTCGAGAGAAAATTTATCCCCACTAAAGTCTAGCTTATTCACTGATCTACAGTTATTTACTATCAACTGCAGCAGATTCTCGAGAAGAGAGGAGCCATGGAGGTACCCCCGGACCGCCCGGATCACACGAGTGAATCGAAAGTTGGATCTACATTGGATCTCACCCGAATCGCCCCATCTATCCTCCTGAGGAGGAGTTTGGTTTCAAACCCCGGTTCGAACAGGAGGAGTACGCCTTGCTAATGTGCCTTGGATGATCCATCACTCATTTGCCTACCTTAGCCTATAATCCAATCACATCCCAAGAACCCATTTCTTTACTTGTTCCTTAGTATTAATTGCTGATGTTGTTGTTGATAATTGCAATTTACAATCAATACCCCCCATATTTGACACTTGTGTCACCCTAAATTTGAAACCATGCTTTTATTCGTAAATACTTTTACCTATGATTGACTTGAACATATTTGTACTTGGCTCTTGAATCTTAAGCACGTACTACTCCCTGTGGGATTCGACCCCAACTTACTTAGTTGGGTTATATTAGTGACTAACGATCGTTGGCACTTAGTATTGGAAGAAGTGTCCTAATACGTGAAATCAAGAGCATCAATGATATTAAAGAGGTAGGAAGGAAAAATACTCTTAGCTTATATAAACCTATGTTTTGAGGTATTTCATTACTTATAGTATTGAAATGATTTGGTTCGTGCATGATTTTTATCATCACTGCAATAGTTTTGCAACCATTATTTCCAATTTCCCTTGATTTTCAGTAACTCAATTACCTACGCAATTAAAAATAAATGAAATCTTAGAAGGATGATGTGACTAATAAATCTGATGAATCGAATGATGACATGATTGAACAAAAGGGGATTGAGTTTCAAAAGTTTTCATAGGATAACTCTAAGCCTATTGTTTATCACATGAGATGGAATGATGAATCTAAATTACCTGCATGCAGACTATATTAGAAAGGAGGACATGCATATCATAGTTGTGCAAAAGAATTAGTAGTTACTTTCATCCATGCTAAATAATTATTGATGTTTTGTCCATTTTTGTCGTACCAGCAAAGTACTTCATCCCCGACACTTTTAGGCTAATTTTATCGAACAATAGATATTTAATTTCAATCTAATTCTATTTTTTTAATCTCTGAATTGTTCCGCAAATGGAATTCCTTGTCCTTGCCTTGGTTTCTTTCCTAAAAGGATCAAAGTTCTAAGTTCTAGTAGTAGGTTACTCCTTTGTTAGGGTACGTGAATTATTGTATTTATAATCCTATAATCGAAGACCAGAAACAGACCCATCCTAAATAGTATTATCGTGAATTTTTTGCGGTTGTTATTCTTGAATTTGATCATCATGGTAGTATTGTATATAAAATACCTAATTTTTGTCAGCAAATTATCCTATTTGAGATTTACATATCTCAATCAAAATCTTAAGAGGTGCTCTTCTTTACGCTGTCTTGAGTTGAAGATACATTTGTTATTGGTTGAATGTTATATGAAGGGAATGCCTTACTAGAATAAAACATCAAATTATGTGCTTGCATTAAATGTGAAAAATGAGATCACAACAGTTCTACATATGTCTTTTCAACCCGGATTTATGGTATCTTAACTCAAATAGACGATGATTTATGCTTTCAAACGACTTATAATGACCCTGGAGATGTTTTATTATATTAAGTATCTATGGAGGAAAGTACATATGTGTGAAGTGTAGTTTATGCAAATCTTGCACATAAGAAGTCTTGCCAAGCTAACATTTGAATTTATTAGCTACTGTGTTGTGTCATGTAGCTTACCACCTTGTATAAATAGTGCATTCGATATTGTGGTGATCCACAGGACTGAGATGATATATTCTTATCTCTTGAGAGAGAAGAAGGTAAAGACTCTCATGAGTCAAGGACACATAAATACATAGAGAGAATTCTACCCTACATAAAAAACTTTATTATGTAACATGAGGTGAAGAATTAGTGCCCTTGATGGTATTTTCTATTGTTTCAAGTAGAAAACTTTTCATTATATGTTGAAGCATATATTCTATCCTTTTATTAGAACTTATTGTATTTTTCTTCTTCACCATTGTCTATGAGTACTAATGAAAGGAGAAACATATGCTTTAACAAAGAACCTGCAAAAGGTTTTCTACTAGACAAAAATCGAAAATATCATCAAGGTTACTAATTCTTAAGATCATGTACATATCTAGACTGTTTTTGAAGGGTTTGAATCTTTTGAGGATTTAATTGTCATGTACTCATGAGAGTCTCAACCTTATCATCCCTGCAGTGATAAGGATATATCCTTAAGTAATAAAGATAACCATAAAGTCTTTCGAAACTAAATACAAGGTCGTATGCTACACGGCACAATACAACTGTTAATGAAGAAAATTTTCTCATGATTTTGTGTCCAAGATTTACGTACGCACTGCACTTACACATTCCCATTCCTTCATATATATATCTAATAAACATATAAATATCCCCATATTCATTATATATAGTTACATAGCCAAACTCATACTCTATTGTGATCTCATTTTTCACATTAGATGTGGGTACATCATTTGATGTTTTATTTCAGTAAGTCACCACCCTCATATAATATATCCCACCAATAACAATTCTATATTCTACCTAAGACAATTTTAGGAAGAGCACCTCTCAGAAATAGATTGAGATCAGTAAATCTCAAAATAAGTGAATTGGCTGATCAAGAGGAGGGACTGCAGTGATAATATGATAATATGATTTAATATTATCCTGAGGATCAAATGCAATAACATAACTTGAACAAATCCATGATAATATTGACGAGGAAGAATAAGTTTCCAATCTTTGATTACATGATTTCAATCATAATAAATCTCGCATCCTTGACAAAGAAATAACCCCTCGGTAGAATTTAGAGGTTTGGAACTTTAAAGAAAGATATAAAGGAAATGACATGAGACTATTCGCAGAACGATCAAGAGATAAAAGAAAATAGGATTAGATTGAAATTCCTTATACTATATTTGTTAAAAGTAGAGTGAAAATTTATTATATGTAGTTCTTTCTTAGTATGATAACAATGGACTGACTATCTAATGATTCTGTTCATTGGACATTTCCCGAAATATCATTAACAATTTAGCGGGAAGGAAAGACACTACATGTTTGTTGACACATCTTTAATTTCATGTTCGTTTTTTAAATGTAGTATGCAAGCAATTTAGATTCTTCATTCCATTTCTGTTGATAAGCAACAATCTTAAAGTTGTCCTCCGAAAACTTGTAATTCCACTATCTTTTTTTGGTAACCTGCATATTTTCATTCATAACCAAAATGGTATCTTTACAAACAGTGTCAGTATCCAATTCATCAGAGCTATTAGTCATGTCGTACTTCTAAAATTTCATTTATTTTTTCTAATTTGCAAGAAATTTAGTTGCTAAAAATATGAAGAGAGGGGGGAAATGGTTGCAAAACCCTTACGATAAAGAGAAAATCATGCGCGTTTCAAGTCATTCTAATACTACTTTCCTTATAAACTATTTTTCTTATAAAAGAGATTTTTTTTCCCAATATTCAATAATTTTAATGAACTCAGTAGGGAAAATAGTCATCCTTTATTGAGTATTTACATGAGTTTAAAAAAGTTAAGAGTTCCCATTTTCCTTCTTTAACTACATTGATACTATCAACAAATTGATATATCTTTGTCTGTGTTTGAGTCTTGAGTGTTGTGTCAACATTTGGCTTCCATTGAAAAATCTTAGCGACAAATAAGCTAAGTCTGAGTTCATTAGTAATTAATCACATTAAAGATAAGTTTCAGTTCAGCTATAAACTTTAGTAGTTATTTATAAAACTGAATGACATTTCAAATTCAACTATTTTGGTTCTTTGAGAAAAGTTAGAAATCCTAACTAGGGACTAAATCTATTTTTCACTATAAATAAAGAGGTTCTCTTCATTGTAAATTAATTATTCAACGGAAATAAAATGAGTTCTCTCTTCTCTCTCCACTTTATTCTTCTTCGGTATTTTCCATCATGTTGAAGTAATTTTATTTGGTGGCTTCTTTCCTTTTTGGTAAGATTTAAACTTCCAATATTTATTTTAATCAATTTTTTATTGTGAAAAGATCGAGCATTTCACCAAGAGTTGCAACTAAGATTTTATTGACCATAATAATTTTCTAACCATGTTTTATTGTAATAAATGCATTCTATATTTGATCTCAAGAATATATGATAATCCTACAATCTAAGAAACATATTATCTTGTCCATTAATATAGGAAAAAGCATGTCTCTTCCTACTTCTTGGACGTGTGTTACTAAGCCTTGAATTATTTGCTTGCATATAAGGAATCAAAACTCTTTACTTTTTGATGTAGTGTGTGTGGATTGAATAAATGAAAAAAATGTTATGTCATGCATGAATTTTTATGTAGGGTGAGCATATCAGTCACTACGAGATCTTGGCAATGTTGTGTTGTTCATCATATATTCCTAAGATACATAGAACAAAACTTTGGAGAACTTGGTAAGAATAAACCAAGTTTAAAGAGTATTTTCAAAACAATAAAATTAAAACCAGTAGAGAAAATATAATAAGAAACAAATTAAAAATATACAAAATATTTTTCTCAAAGAAGAAAATCGAGCCTACTAAATGCAGAGTGTCCCCTTAAGTAAATTATTCACCTCAAGTACCCAAGATTAATGGCATATATCCTCCCAAGATAGAACGATCTTACTCATCGATGTATCGATACCTTTACCCATTGTGTGAGGGAACCACTCAATGGCAGTAAAGTACACTTTGAATACTAGATGTAATAGTAGAATAAGTTTAAAAAATTGGTTTTCTTAAAACTAGAGGAAAACCTTCAATTTATAGACAATAAAGGTTAGTGAGAAATGGTGATTCTTGAGCCTTACCGCAAAGGTCACAACCTTTTAGAAAAGTCACAATCCTTCAGAAAGGTCACAACCTTTCATAAAAGTCACAACTTTTCATAAAAACCAAAACTCCTCATAAATGTCACAACTTTGCATTAAAGTCACAACTCTTCATAAAAATCACAACTCTTGTTTTTCCACTCACTCCTTTTAAAACCCAACAATCCTCCGCATGACAGGGGAATGAATCTAAGACAGAATCGGAAAAAAATGTATACTTTACAAGCAAGAATTAATTTCATCTGCATAATTAGGTTTCCTTTTGAACTTTTCATAGTGAACATTTGTCGGATATACTCGGTCAATCGGTAGATGTAATATCCTCGAAACTGTCAAGCTTTGTTGTAAACATAGACAATCATATGTCACACAATCATCCCTTTATCATTAACAGTTCTTATGGTTGTGTTCATTTCAACCATGAACACCTCCTAGTTTTATGAATGTGTAGAGAATATACTTTTTACAATTATTCTCTTTGAAGCGGCTTTCACTTCACACTCATAAAGGTGATTTCTAACAAATGTTATCACGTAGATACACTATTTAGTCAAATCTGTCAAACCTAGAAAATTATTAAAAACTTTAGGCTTTATTAACTCGTTAACAAGCCTTAATGTGTTATATTTATTCTTGAAAATTGTCTTCATCGTGAGAATGGATTGAGTTGGTTGACAAAGTCGAACCGTCAGTCATAACTTTGTTTTCTCCTTGAACCTAACTCTTGGGATATCCAGTTTGCTCAGTAGAGTTACAACCATGATGAATTGTACTAAGCCGTAAACCCATTCCTTTATATGATCTTTGAACTTTCTCTCTTGTAGGACTTTTCCTAAGTGGATCCGAAACATTATCCTTTGACTTTATATAGTCAAATGTGATCATTTAACTAGAGAATAGTTTTCTAACGGTATTATATCTACGTCTTATATGGTGAGACTTTCCTTTATACATCATGCTCCATGCCCTACCTATTGCATCTTGACTATCAAAGTGTACACATACTGATGCCAAAGGTTTGGCCCAAAAAGAATATCTTTCAAAAAATTCCATTCTTTCAACTTATTCACAGGCCTTATCTGGAGCGACAAGCTCATAGATAATTTTAGAGCTAGCGATAGATGTTTCTTTTGAATATTTCCAAGAGACTACTCCTCCACCAAAAGTAAATACATATCCACTCGTGGAGTTTACTTTAGTTGATCTTGTGATCTAATTTGCATCACTATATCCTTTCAATAGAACTAGATCTTTGTTATAATGTAAAACATATTTTTGAGTGTGTTTTAGATACCCCCAAACTATTTTCATTGTCATCCAATAGTTTGATTATAATTTCTCGTGAAACGACTCAGCTTACTAATAGCACATGCTATATCTGATCATGTACACTTCCTGATAAACATCATACTTCCCAATATTCTAAAAAAATCCAATTGTGAGTATCTTTCGTCTTCATTCTATTGAAGTGGAAAGCTCACATTTATTGGAGTATTGACAGTATTAAAATCGAACTATTTGAACTAGTCAAGTACCTTTTCAATGTAATGAGATTGTGACAATGCTATACATTGTGGAGTTCTAAGGATTCTTATACCTAAGATCGCATCATCAACTCCAAGATCTTTCATATTAAAGTTTCTCTCTAGCATATGTTTGGTAGGATTTATGTCATTAGTGTCTCTATTGATTATCAACATGTCCTCAACATACAAACAAACAATGAATTTGTGATTTGGAGTGTCTTTAATGCAAATACATTAATCACTTTTATCATTCTTAAATCCATTTACCAACATGGTTTGGTCAAATTCCTCATGTCATTGTTTGGGTGCTTGTTTTAGACGATAAAGTGAATTAATAAGTTAGGACATTTTCTTTTCTTTACCAGGAACCACAAAACCCTTGGGTTGTTCAATATAAATTTCTTCCTCCAAGTATTCATTTAAGAAAGTTGTTTTTACATCCATTTGATGAATTTGAAGGTCATATGCCACAACTAATGCAATTAACGTCTGAATGAATGCAATTCTAGTTAGTGAGTATGTGTTGGAAAAATTTGGAAAAATTAAGACCTCTTTTTATCTAAAGCCTTTAACAAAAAGTGTTGCTTTCTATTTTTCAATAGTTCTATCGAATTTCATTTTCCTTATGAAGATTCACTTTGAACCCAAATATTTATTTTCTGGAGGAAGATCAATTAACTTCCAATATGGTTGCTCATGATTTAATCAATCTCACTGTTGACACCATATTTCCAAAATGACAAGTCCACAGAAGACATAGGAAATGTTACAAAATAATATTCGAATGAAGTAGATGTCCTTTGACATTTACAACACTTCTGAATCTCTTTATTAAGTGCATTCTCCTTTTGTTCTTTCCAAGGCCTTTTACAACCTTCATTAGATTACTAAAGTCTAGTTTCACAGTCCACTTTCTAAGGTCCTATTTTGATTTTATTTTAAGAATAGGAACTTGGACTTTGCCTAGAAACCCCCACACTTTGACATATTTCAAGTTGGATTTCCTTCCTTTCCATTTCTCATATGGAAGAGATTGTGTTCTAAAAAAACAAAACTTTTTATTGTTTTTCTTCTAAATAGACAAAATTCTTTGTTGTTTCCTTTTGCTATAAGGATAGCTTCTCCATACAAGTTTAGCGGTAAACTTTAACTTATGAGTAATGCATTCATTATTTCCTTCAAAGTTCAATTTGTTTCATTAATCAATAACATTAGATTGAGGTGAATAGGGCAGTAGTTTGATGGATGATTCCACTTTCCAAGCATATTTCTGTAAAAATAGATTTATACTCTCTATTCCTATCACTTCTTATTTTTTTCCCAACTGATTTTCCACTTCAATATTATATTGCCTAGATGTTTCTATTGCTTCATCCTTACCATTCAGCAAATAGACAGAACTGTATCTAATGCAAATGTCAATAAAAGTTATGAGATACTTTTTTCCATCACCAGATGGTGTTGACTTCATATCACAAATGTTAGTGTAAATCAACTCAAGGGATTATAATTTCTTTCGACAAATTTATAAGAATTCTTACCATACTTAGATTCAACAAAAACTTGACATTTTTATTTATTGCACTCAAAGATAGACAAAACATTTAAGTTGATCAGTTTCTAGAAAGGTTTTGTAATTGACATATCCCGAGTGTTCATGTCACAAATAGTTTGACTCAAGCACGTAAGAACAAATACAAATATTGAGTTTGAAAAACTCTCCGCGAGGTAGCTTTTTCTCACAAATATTTTATTTCTACTTATTACAATTTTGTTTGCTACAAACATTATTTAGAGTCAGCATCTTGTCAAATGTCCTTTTAAGAAGGACCTTTCATTAACTCTCAATTTGATTGTTATAGAACTACCCATGAACATAGTAACATCAGGTCCAATAAAGGCAATATAATCCAAATTCTTCTTTTACATAAGATGACAAATGACTATTCACCAACATTCATGACTATAAAAATAGTTATATTTTAATAGACATATCTTTTCATAAAAAATCACAACATTTTAAGTGACACTCTTTCATAAAAGAACACACTTATTTTAAACATGTATATTTATAATTTTAGTTTCATAATAGTCATAGCATATACTAGTAAAAGAGAAACTCAACGACCGCAATATAAAATATACTCCAAAAATTTTGTGGGTCTAACATATTACAAAAGTATCATTCAATTATTTCATATCTTATGCTCCAAATTTCAATTAGACACTAAGTCTAATTTTATCTGTATCATAAGCAAAGAATCCTCACATTTTAAATATTATCTCAAAATTATTTTTCAAGTATTTGAATATAGTTTTTTCACATATTTTAAAATGTCATTGGCAACATGAAGCCTCTTTTGGAAATATTATTCTACAAAAGAATTATAGTGCTTCAATTCCCTTTGACAATCCTTACACAATGACAAAGTTCCTTCCATAGAGGCACCTATTGTAGGCACAAAATCACAGACATTAAGTAACTGACATTTTTTTTTGCTATCACAATTAGACATACCACTCAGTATTTAGAATACTAACAATAAAGACAATTTTTTTGTACAATTTGTTTCTATTTAACAATGAAGTTTTAAATTCTTCAAATCTTCAACTGAATTTTTTTTTCATCTAGATGAAGTTTTTATGACTTCAAATCAGTTTCAAATTGAAACGGAGTAGAAAATTAAAAGTACAACACTAACTTACAAAGTGAAGTTTTCTTATTGTTCAAACTAATCGAATAGTCTAATGTATCCAGAGTAGAAAACTACAAAAGTTTTTACTCTACAAAAAGAAGACACAATCAAATTTCACACTAGTACAAAACTACAAAAGTTTTTTAGTCTCCAAAAAGAATAAAACATGGTCTTAATCACATAGATATGCTTTTCTTTTCAAATAGTCTTCCAACTAAAATATTTTGACTTAATATCTTATCAAACAAAAATATGTTTACCTCATTCTGCAAACTAAAGAATTTTAAAGAAAACACTATTTTCCAAGGAAAATACATTCAAAAAACATATGATTTTCAGATCTTTTTTTAATGACACACATGATAAATATCAGAAGATTTAAATTTTAGAAAAAATCTTCCTCCTAAAATAAATAATAAGAAGGTTGTCTGGTGTAATCTTTAACTAGAATACTGTAAACTCTTTTGGTACATTACCACTTCGACCTTGTTAAACATGGCATCAAATTCAGGAGAAGTAGTGCATTAATCTTCTCCTACCATGATCTATTTCCCTCAATTAGTATTATACACGAAATATCAACAGTAAAGTAATTTCCATAAGATTATAGCTCATCATGTATTCCTAAGATACTTGAGGAAATTATTCCCCTCAATGTACCCGAGGTTAATGGAATATATCCTCCTAGGATAGAGCGATCTTACTCACTGGTGTATCAATATTTATACCTATGGTCTTATTGAACCACTTCACAACAATAAAGTACACTTCAAAACTACATTTAAAAGAAGAGGAAGATAAAAAAATTTGGTTCTCTTAAAATAAAAGGAAATCACTCTATTGATAGACAACAAAGGGTAGTGAGAAAACGTACTTATTGTGCCTTACCGGAAATGTCACAACCTTCAGGAAAAGTCACAATCTTTCAGAAAGGTCACAATCCTTCAGAAAGGTCACAATCCTTCGTAAAAGTCACAACTTTACATAGAAGTCACAACTCCTCATAAAAGCCACAACTTTTCATTATAGTCACACCTCTTCATAAAAGTCACAACTCTTCATTTTCCATTCACACATTTTAGAACCGAATAATCCCCCGCATGAATGGGGAATAACTCCAAGACAATGAAATGGACAAGTGTGTATACTTTACAAGCAAGAGTTAATTGCATCTAGATAATTAGGTTTCCTTTTGAACTTTCCATGTGAACACATGTCGTATGTACTCGATCAATCGGTAGATGTGATATCTTGAAACCGTCAAGATTTGGTGTATACCTAGACAATCATATGTCACACAATCAACCCTTTACCATTTATGGTTCTGACGGTTATGTTTGTTTCAACCATGAACACCTCTTGGTTTCATGGGTGTATAAAGAATAAGCCTTTTACAATGCCTCTTTGAAGCGACTTCAACTTCACACTCATATATGTGATATCTAACATGTGTTATCGCGTAGATACACTATTTGTTAAAATCTGCGAAACTTAGCAAATCATTAAAAACTTCAGGCTTTATTAACTCGTTAACAACCAATAATGTTTTATCCTTATTCCTGAGCATTGACTTCATCATAAGATTAAATTGAGTTGGTTGACAATGTTGAACCTTCAGTCACAACTTTGTTTTTTCCTTGAACCTAGCTCTTGGGATCTCCATATAGCTAGGTAGAGTTACCGCCATGATGACTTGTACTAAGCCATAAAATCATTCCCTTAGATGATCTTTCAACTTTTTCTCTAGTTAGGCCTTTTTGCAAGTGGATTTGACACATTATCATTTGACTTTATATAGTCAAATGTGATAATTCCACTAGAGAGTAGTTTTCTAACGTTATTATATCTATGTCTTATATGGCAAGACTTTTCGTTATACATTATGCTCCATGCCCTACCTACTGCATCTTAACAATCAAAGTGAATGCATACTGATGTCAATGGTTTGGCCCAAAAAATCATATTTGTCGAGAAATTCCAAAGTCTTTCAACTTATTCACCGACCTTATCTAGAGCGACAAGCTCACAGGTCATTGTAGATCTAGTGATACATGTCTCTTTGGAAGATTTTCCAGTGGTTACTCCTCCACAAAAAGTAAATAGATGTCCATTTGTTGATTTTACTTCAATTGTTCTGATGATCGAATTCACATCACACTATCCTTTCAATAGTGTTGGATATTTGTTATATTACAAGACATATTTTAGAGTATGTTTTAGATACCCTAAAACTCTTTATATTGTCATCCAATGAGTTTGATTAGGATTACTCGTGAACATACTCAGTTTACGAATAGCACATGCTATATCTGATCATGTACACTTCCTGATATACATCATATTTCCTAGTACTCTACGATAATCCAATTATGAGTCACTTTCGCCTTCACTTTGAAGTGAAAAGCTCACATTTATTGGAGTTTTGACAGTATTAAAATCCAAATATTTCAACTAGTCAAGTACCTTTTCAATGTAATAAGACCATGGAAATGCTAAACATTATGGAGCTCTAAGGATTCTTATACCTAAGATCGCATCAGCAACTCCAAGATCTTTCATAACAAAGTTGCTTTCTAGCATATGTTTAGTAGCATTTATGTCATTAGTGTGTCTACTGATGATTAACATGTCATCAACATACAAACAAATAATGACCTTGTGATTTTGAGTGTTTTTAATGTAATCAAATTTATCACTTCTATCATTCCTAAATCACTACATAAAAAATGATCTTTAGCGGTAATTAATTAATGGTAATAGCTTACTTGCCACTAAATATATATATTTTAGCAGCAATTTGCACTCTTTATATATGTCCCTATAACCTTTAGTGACATTGGATCCAATGACAATTAACTAATACATGTAAAGGCTTTAACATTGTTTGTTAATATGTATATTTATTGCCGCTAAAAGGTGTTTTTGTTGTAGTGAATCCATTTGCCAACATGCTTTGGTCAAATTTCTTATGTCATTGTTTGGGTGCTTGTTTTAGTCCATAAAGTGACTTAACAAGTTAGCACACTTTCTTTTCTTTTCCAGGAACCACAAAACCCTCGGGTTGTTCCATGTAAATTTCTTCCTCCAATTATCCCTTTAAGAAAGTGGTTTTCACATTTATTTAATGAATTTTGAGGTATTATACCATAGCTAATGAAATTAACATCCGAATGAATGTAATTCTAGTTACTAGCGAGTGTGTTGGAAAAATTATTTCCCTTAAGTACCTGAGGTTAATGGAATATATCCTCTCAGGATAGAATGATCTTACTCACCGTTGTATCGATCCCTATACCCACGATGTTAGTGAACCACTCAACGGAAACAAAATACACTTAAAATATTAGATTTTGTAGTAGAAGAAGTCCAAAAAATTGGTTCTCTTAAAATGATATGAAATCCCTCTATTTATAGACAACAAATAGTAGTGTGAAAAGGTGCTTATTGCGCCTTACCGAAAAGGTCACAACCCTTTGAAAAAGACACAATACTTTAGAAAGATCACAATATTTCATAAAAGTCACAACTGTCACACCCCGAGGACACCCCCTTGACGTAACATAGGACCTAGGATCACAAGTGACCCCAAACTAATCCTGAGTTTGGCATATCATAAGTATACTGAAAATAACTAAGTAAATCATGAACTATGTGGAAGCTAAATCAATAAATATGTGGTGTGGGGACAAAACCCAAATAGTCTGAATGTAAATATGAAACCATAAGAGTTTAGTGATATCTGAAACAACTACTTAACAACTCCAGTTGAAGCTACTACTTGTCTGAAAAGCCTTTAAATGAATTAAGTTGCTGGGACATGCCCCCAGGTAACTCTAGCAATACTAGAATTAAAAAAAATGACTAAAATGAAAGTATGTCTATTGTCCTCGAAATATGAGGAGTCGCCACTAAAGCTGCAGCATGCGGACTGAGAATCGATCTATGTGTGTTCTAGATGCTGAGTACCTGAACCTAGATCATAAAATGATGTAGCGCAAAGTATGCATCAGTACATGGAATGTACTGAGCATGCAATATATAGATACTAAGCTGAATAAAGTATATAGGCTGAACAATACATAACTGAGTAGTGATATAATCAGAACAGGGATATAGATATGTACTGAAGTATAACTGAAAGATAAACTGAATGCATTGACCAAGTACTAATCATGAATATAACATGCTGAACTGTATACTAAAGCAACTACTGAAAACCTAGTCAATGCACTAAGAGTCTAATTGTGGGAGCTATTATTAACCGACATAAACCACGTGAGCTAAACATGGAGTCCGATGTATACGCATCATCGAGAGGGCCCAATATACCTTGATAGGGGTATAGAGACATGACTGTGGCGTGATCACTAATACTGATCTGTGGCACCAACGCCATTTTGATTAACATCGCAAGCACACCTCATCCAATTCTAGGTGCACACGATCATTAACTAGTATAAAACCTAACAAAAGGTTGGGGTCGAACCCACAGGGAGAGGTACGTGTTCAAATTTAATTATGAAGTACAAAATGTGGTCTAATTAGTTATAGGAATAGAAATTATTGAAAAAGACATGTAAACAACTCTAAGGGGGTGAAAACAAATGTCAGATGGGGGGCTTAGATTGTTTATTATCAACTACAACACAATCAAACATGGAGAAAATAATAATATAGAGAGGAATTCTCGGGATGTGATCGATTATAGGAAAATTTCACTATATGGGTAATTGAAACTACTAATAAATAGCTAAATATTAGTGGGTAGGCTAGGCTATAAGTGAAATAGCTTTCTCTCGAACAACTATCTCGAATCAAGTGATTTCTTTCGAACATCAACAAGCTTAGCAAATAAAAATAGCCCACATCATAGAGAAACGATTACCAAATACATTCGTCATGATCTCGGTAAAGGTTCCCAAGTCTTTACAATGGTCCAAAATGGTTATGTTCAAAAACTGAAATCAAAATCCTCAAAATTTAGCTTAGAAATTTTCAAAGTCTCCAAAAAGAACTAGAAACTAAGAGAAAAGTCTAATTCCTAAATTGGGAACTGCAATATCTGGGAGATAATTCCAAATTCTGGGTGTTAGAACTCCTCAAAATTCCTTTTAAAAATCCTTTTATTGTTTCCCACCTTTTGGCTAAAAAGTCCACTCGACGGGATAAGTCACACCTCGATGAGTGGTTCGGCGATCCACCATTTGTTCTCTTCCATCACCATTTTGCATTGGTCCTCAGCATCCCAAGTCCTGTAACTTTGGGCAGTCCAGTGTGTTGTCACAGAATCGATCGATGATTCGTTGACTGCCCATTTCTGTTGTCGACTTGGTTTTCCCCAGGCTGGCACGCTGGAACTTTGGGAGAGCTAAAGTGCCACTAGGCGTTGTGCCGAGTGGTCTTGGCAATCACCAAGATCGCTTTTCTTCACTTCTTCAGCTCTTTAGTTCCCTTTTGTCCGGTCATGTTCTTGCCTTCCTTCTTAGACTCCATAGCTGCAATCAACATTTAAACATCAGTTTAGAGCATAAGATAGGCATTTGAGGACACTTATATTATCAAAACTAAGCCCTAAATGAGTCGAAATCTTGGACTCATAAACACCCCCAACTTAAACTTTTGCTTGTCCTCAAGTAAAACTCAAGATCAACAGTTCAATAAGGATGTCTACAAACAGAGCTGCATAAGACTCAACATAAATGCACACCACAAGGTTCAAACTACTCATAACATGATCAATTATGCAATCAACGTTTTAAATTGTGACTCACCATCATCAAGAATGCTCAAGCTCACAATGCTTGCTTCAAATTCAAGTTCAAGCTCAACAAAATTGTTCAAATGCCCTCACAATAAAGATGATTCCATATTCACACAAAATTTCTCATTAATTTAAAGTACCGGAATCACAAACAACTCTCACACTCATAGAGATGAACATATGCATGACTTCACCCATAGGTTTGCCCTTATTTTCAAATCAACATTCGTTTCATCTTACTCAAGATCATGAAGGTCTTTTCGAGGCTTGTAACGGGGTTGAGTGTAAAGGTATGGTCATTTAGGATTAGTGTCTTCTACCTTCATGAAGTATGGCCTGAACATCACTTTCCTCCTTTTCTTTAACATTTCAAACATGCTCATAATCCACCCCATTATTCAACTTCATATGAACCACCGAAAACCCCATTTCTTTTGCAATTTTCACTACTTTATTTCACAACTTTTTCTCTTTTTCAATCTCTTTTCTTTTGTTTTCTTTCATTTCCTTTTTCTCTCTCTTTTTTTTACATGGAGGGGTTCCATCTTATTTAAAACAACTTATCAAAGGGGGAATTATTCACACTTCTTGGCTTTCCTTCTTTTTCACCACACCCCTAACTTAGGCTTTTGGCCAAAATTGGCTATTCAAACATACCAATACTTTATGAAGGTTATGGGTGATGGGATAAAAGGGTCAAAATTGTTAAAGTTTCTTCCTAGAAAAGGACAGACTCAAAAGGTGCCTACTAAGGTTCACACATCTCACAAGAGTGGCCACAAAAGAGGTGTATTGTCAAATTGGTTCACTCTTCAAAATTCTCGCCTAAGATCATTTCAATTGTTTGCTTCACTTAAATTAATCGGACCAACGGGGAAAATCTAGCTGTCATCAAATACAATGTTCAAGACGACCTCACCACACAAGGCATTGATACAATCATCAGACAAGACTCCACACTTTCTAGCTAGCGTGCAATGTTCATCACAAGAGACTTCATTGACAATTCGCTAGTCACAACAAGATGCTCAAAGTTCACATATTGCCTATGTAACTTCATTTTGCTCATCGTAGCTGCACATTCATTTTGTCAATTAGGAGCACTATTCAGGTCATAGGTATTGACCACAACTGACACTCAAATTAGTACAAGGACATCCACAATCTCATGCACAACTACACCTCATTTAATACTAGGTGTAGACGATCATAATCGAGTACAAACCCAACAAGTGAGTTGGGGTCGATCCCACATGGAGCGGTGCAATTTCACATATTGCCTATGTAACTTCATTTACCTCATCATAGTCGTACATTCATGTCGTTCAATCAAGAACACTATTCAGGTCATCGGTATAGACCACAACCGACACTAAAAAATGTAGGAGAACAACAGGCTACCACACCACTAAAAGCAACGAATATTGTCCTCAATGTTATCAAATAACAAACAAAACACAAAACAAAAAAATACAATAAAAATAAAAATAAAAATGAGAGGCACTAGCACTAAATAAACAGAGTAGGGTGACAAGGAAGCTTCACTAGGTGGCCATTTGGCGAAGGGTTAGACAGGCCGTCTAACCAATCAGTGAACCGCAAATTTGCCTGCAACTCGAAAAAATATCCAGACTGCAGCCACTCCAATTTAGGAAGAAGGGCGATCAGGATCGGGTGCGTCGAACAACATCGCCGCATCGCCAAGTGTGCTTAGAACATCACCAAATTTTCCAAGACTCTAGCCCTGTCGATTTGTGAAAAAGGGCGGAAGAAATCGGGCTCACCCAATCTTCTCGGTGCGTCACTCAGTTGTCCGGATATATCGCCAAATATTTCAGTGTCTCAGCTCACTTTTGGTGCCACAAAAGTGGGCAAAGTGGTGATCGCCAGATCTATTCAGTTATTCGCGAAAGAGTACTGGCGTCGCAAAATCACCCATATCTGCACATTTAACACACATTATTCAATACAACTAACACTTGTGTTGCCTCCCAAAAAGTGCCTTATTTAATGTCGTGGCATGACGTGGAAATGATTTCAAGTATCTTCCAAGTACACCGCTTCAATCACAGAAATCTCATGGCATTCTCAAAAATATAACTTCAAGCGTTCCCCATTAAACTTGAAGGCTGGCCCTTCCTTACCTTCAACTTTAATGGCCCCATTCGTGAACACTCGTGTTACTTTAAATGGATTAGATCAATTTGACTCGAGCTTTCCCGAGAAGAGTTTAGATTGAGAATTATATAGCAACAAAAAGTCTCCAACTGGAAATTCTATTCTAAGGATTTTATAGTCGTCCCATTTCTTCATTTTCTCCTTTTAGAGAGCTGAACTTTCATTTGCCCTAAACCTGAATTCGTCCATTTCATTCAATTGGTCTATTCTCCCTTTCAAAACATGTACCCAATCCAGATATAATTCCTTTAATGCCCATAGTGCTTTGTGTCCAGTTCAATCGGTAGGTGATGAGATTTCCAAAAAGCTAGCTTATATGGGGACATGCCAATTAGTGTCTTGTAAGCCGTGCGATATGCTCAACGAGCATCATCAAGCTTTCGAGACCAATCAGTCCTACTTGCATTCACAGTTTTAGCTAAGATACTCTTAATCTCCCGATTCGAAACCTGGACTTAGCCACTCGTTTAAGGATGATATGGCATTGCCACTCTATTTTTCACTCCGTATTTACTCAATGCAACAGCAAACAATAGGTTGCAAAAATGCGAACCTCCATCATTGATAATAGCCCAAGGGGTGCCAAATCTTGCAACGATATAGCATTTTAAGAATTTAACAACGCTCTTCCCTTTATTGTTGGGTAGTGCCACAACCTCCACCCATTAAGAAACATAATCCAATGCCAGGAAGATATACTTATTACCAAACAAACTTACAAATGGCGCTATGAAATCTATTCCCCATACATCGAATAACTCAACTTCAAGAATAGGCTTAAGTGGCAACTCATGCCTTCTAGACACCCCACCTTGCTTTTGGCACTTTATACATTTCTTGACAAATTCATGAGCATCTTTGTAGCGGGATAGCTAGTAGTATCCACTTTGAAGAAATTTAGCGGTTGTTCGCACACCGTTATGATGATCACCAACCGGCAAAGCATGACAAGCATTTACAATTTTATTGACTTTCTCTTCCGGCACATATCACCGAAAAATATGGTTTGCACATTCTCTTAATAGATATGGTTCATTCATCCCAGAAATATCTTTTGACATCGAACAAGAACCGTTTTTGTTGATAGAAGTTCAGGTCTTCCGGCATTAGCCCACATACCAAATATTAGCGAAATTGGTGTACCAATGAGTCTGCATAAAAGTGGCAATGAATACCTGCTCATCTGGAAATGAGACATTTATGTCCGACTCAAGATCATCTTTCTCTTTGCCCTCCAACCTAGATAGGTGATCGGCCACCTGATTTTCTCACCCTCTTCTATCCTTGACTTCAAAGTTGAATTCTTGCAATAACAGTACCCATCTTATCAACCGTGGTTTAGTATCTTTCATTTCCATTAAGTACCGTAGGGCTGCATGATCATTGGTAACCTACCACTTTGGTGTCTATCAAGTATGCCCGGAACTTCTCAAATGCATATACAACCGCAAATAAATCTTGCTTCATAACTCTGTAGTTACATTGAGCACCATTGAATGTTTTGCTTGCGTAATAGATTGGATGGAATAGTTTATTACGCTTTTGTCCCAAAACAACACCCAACGCAGTCCCACTTTCATCACACATCACTTCAAATGGTTTCGACCAATCTGGGCTAATAATCACCGTGGTAGAGATTAATTTCTCTTTCAAACACTTAAAGGAAGCCATACATGTGTCGTCAAAGTCGAATTTCGTCTCCTTCTCCAACAGCTTGCACAATGGGAGTGCATTTTTTGGATGTCTTTGGTGAATCTCCGGTAGAACCCGACATACCCCAAGAAACTACGAATACCTTTTACCGAGATTAGTGGTGGTAGGTTCTCAATTACCTCAATCTTTCCCTTGTTAACCTCCAACCCCTTTTGTGATACCTTGTGACACAAAACTATACCTTCCCTAACCATGAATTGACATTTTTCCCAATTTAGGACTAAATTGGTTTCCACACATCATTGAAGAGCCTACCCAAGGTGTGCCAAACTTGTTTCAAAAGAATCACCCACAACTGAAAAGTCATTCATGAAGTCTTCCATTGAATCTTCTACCATATCAGTAAAACCAGACAACATGCAACATTGAAACGTCGGTAGGGCATTACATAACCCGAAAGGCATCCTTTTGAAAGTAAAATTACCATAGGGACAAGTGAAAGTGGTTTTCTCGAGATCTTCTGGTGCAATTGCGATTTGATCATACCCGGAATAACCATCCAAGAAGCAATCCCATCCACGATCTGAAGCTGATCAAGCATTTGATCCATAAAAGACATGGGAAAGTGATTTTTTCTGTCAATGAGTTCAACATCCGATAATCCATGCATACCCTCCATCTGGTTACCGATCTCATAGAAACAAGTTCCCCTTTCTCATTTGGCACTACCGTGATGCCACCATTTTTGGGTACACATTGCACCGGACTCACCCATTTGCTATGCGCAATAGGGTAGATCACACCTGCATCCTTCGGCAAGTCCCCGACACCAATCGGCGAGATTAGACTAGCCCGCCGAATATTACAATGTATTTTAGGGGTTGGGGGGGCGGGGGGGCAGAAAGGGTTATCAAGGTAACCTTTCGGCGAGCCACCGAGTAAACTTGGTGAGCTCAAGCTTCCCACCAAAAGTTACAGACTCATTTAAGCCAAAACAAGATATTAAGGGCGATGAAAAGGGGATGTTAGCGATTCGCCGAACCATTCTACGAGCTTAAAGCAGCTCGCCAAATGGCCCATGCCAATTTTTAACCCTGTTTCCCGATATCATACCCGCAGCTCCCGAAATTAAAATCAAACACATACACAACGCAATTAGTACCAGACACATATGACCTATGCCTTCGCGGTACTCAAACTTCCCCTAATTTGGGCAAAATTCGCCATTTAACGACTTTTTTCCTTAAGAATGATGTCAAACGCTCCATCATTGGGCAAATTACATCATTTGGCACAATTCGGGGTTACTTAGAATTCAGCCAACTTGACCCAACACAAAATAACTGCAACCCAATAATTTAGAACGAAATTAATCATATAAAACACGAGTAATCATCTTTTTAAGCATTTAGGTACAAGTTCGGACACAATACGGGCAATCTGACACATACAACACAATTTAAGAAATTACCCAACAAAAATCACACACATTTACCTATTGCATTTGAGTTTAACCACTAGACTAAAGTACGGGATTCGAAAAACCAACATGTATGCCAAATTGAGAATTTGAAAAGCTAGGCAGTAAAGTAATCCAATTCTAAGTAGGAGATCACACACAAAAAGCGAAAATAAGGAATATCTAAAGTTTGGGTAAGAATGCACAGGGTTATAAATGAGAGAATATGAAAGATTTTGAAATTTTAAACTGTTTGGCATTTAAAACCTTTCAGTTTGTGGCCCTTTTGGTGGATTAAGTCATCCATGCCGAACAACTAGGCGATGCACCGAGTGGTACTTTACCTCGCTGAGTTTTACAGAACCTCCAGTCAATTTGGGCGTTCAAACGATGGACAAAATCGGGCTCGCCGACCTGTTTGGTGAGTCACCGATTAAGCATTTGGCCGTTCGAGTTTTACATACTTACACTTCATGATTTGTGGTTCCAACGATGGTCTAAGTCTGGCACGCCGACCTCTTCGGCGAGACGCTGACTGGACCTTTGGCTCACCAAACTTCTTATTGTCAAACATACTTCACTTTTCAACCTGCACAATCAACACATGTTATTCAAAATCATAACTTAAATCATAAAAACTTGGGTTGCCTCCCAAGAAGCGCCGTAGTTAACGTCGTGGCACGACGAAAGTACCTATTCAAGCTTCATTTTTGGGGTTTGCCATTTTATCACTAGACAACCCCCCTTGTTGTATTTGGTGTAAATGTGAAGAAATTTGACCCATTTGAGTCTCCATATGCTTGATAGAGACTTAGTTAGAGGTCATCGTCTTATTGAGAGTCGAGACATCCTCTTTCATTTGTTTAAACACTTTGTTGGACCCTTCAACCTTGTTGAGAATGTGTGAGAGCATGTATTCCGTATGGCCACCCTAAGATTCCTTGGGCTTTTGATGCTCATGGGAAGGAACATACATATCCTTATCCCTCTCTCTTCCCTTCCAAGTGGCGTTCCAATCACGCCAATCTCTGTCATGGTCTCTCCAGCCCTCATCTCTATTCCAACCTTGATTTCCACTCTGTCTTGGGTAGTTTACATGATAACCTCCTCCTTGATTGGCTAGGAAGTTCACTTCCTCATTGTACAACGCTTCAAAGTGTGATTCATCGGGGTTTACTCCACCAACACCCACAACTTTAACACTATTTGTACAACACCCATGACATTCTTAGCCAAGATATCCAGTTGGGTCATCATTTTCTCCATGTTTTGGTCTCTCTCTTGATCCTTCTCGATCTGCTCCTTTGTCATTCTAAAATTTAGAGGAGAGACTTGGTCCTAGCGAGTGTACCATGGATCTTGGTCATGCAATCAAGGAGTTGGAATACTACTTCATAGGGTTGTTGCATTATACCACCGGGAACAAGATAATCAACAACTCATTTGTTCACCAAGTCGAGGCTCCTATAGAAGTATTGCAACAACAAGTTATTGGGAAGTTCATGAGTTGGGCATTGCATCACCAACTTCTTAAACCTCAGCCACGTCTCATAGATTGGCTCACCCTTTAAGCTTTTGAAACTTTGGATACTATCCCTAAGAGTCATCATCTTCGATGGGGGAAAGAATCTCTTTTGGAACACTGTGATTAGCTCCATCCAAGAAGTGATGGAATCTCTTGGTAACCTAGTCAACCACTTAATAGCCTCGCCCATCAGAGAAAATGGGAACAACCTAAGACATACTGATTCTTGCGATATGTTCTTAAATGAGAACGGTCCACATACATCCACAAAATTCCCGATATGCTCATGGGGATCCTCATGAGCTTGCCCCCTAAACTAACCCTTTTTTGTAGGAGTTGAAGCATGGTGCTTGTGATTTGAAAAACAACATTTTCTTTGGCCGGAGGTAAACGAATGGCTCCAACACCACCCGCTTGGAATGGGTTATTGACGTTTGGGTCATTGACATCATTTAGGTTCCCAACATCATCTTGGTGTCCCACTTGGCTACTATTACTTCCGTTAATGCTCATCTCCTCTTCTGTTTTAACACAAGCAACATAAAACCAAAAATAAAATAAGTAGATTCAACTATAACTAAAAAGATCACAATTCAACTTCACTAAAAGAATTTTAAACAACATCACTCCTCGGCAGTGGCGCCATTTTGAATAACGTTTCAAGCACATTTCATCCAATCACTACACCATTTTAGGCCTACGACCACACTAAATCTGGACAACGCTTGTATAGTGTTGCCTAAAATACTTTTGGGGACGCTTTTAAAGCGTAGCCCATGTTTTTAACTTTTAGCTTCAATAATATTAGCAACACTTCTAAAGTGTACTGTTTAATGGTATAAGCTACACTTTATAAGTGTTTTTATAATTGGCAACAACTATTTATATAAATGGCCACACTTTTAAAGTGTCCTATTTTTATAATTGTAAAAACAACACATTACAAATGTGGCCTTAGTGTTTTCACTAAAATATTATATTCCCTCCAACATTTGAACATTAAAACTTGTTCTCCCTCCAATTTTTATTGGGAAAAAAAAATAAAAAATTAAAGGTTATTTTCAGCTAAAGATAAAAATAACTATTTCCCTAAAACTTCAGCTGAAGTTTCCATTTCCCTCAAACTAAAGTGAAGAATGCAATTTTCAGCTAAGGATCTGAAGAAATTGGTGTTTCTCTCAAGAAGAATTGAAGAACACATACGATTTGCCTCACAAATTTCCGTCAAACTTCAGCTGAAGAACCTGATTTTCAGCTATAGAACTGAAGAACAATACGCTTTCTCTCAAGAAGAACTGAAGAACACCATTTTCATCTCACATATTCCTTATTGAAGACTGAAGAGCTGAAGAACACGATTTCCTCCCAGATTCCTTGTTGAAGAGTTGTTCCATCAGATTTCTTGTTGAAACTTGAACAAAATGCTTCACAGATGAACTTGCCTCACGTCTTAAAGCTTTAGGGTTCTTGGAATAGAGTTTATCAGGTAAGAAATTCTATCTTTAAAAGTCTAAATTCTAGCTTTAGGGTTCTAATATTCTTGTGTATCTTTAAAATTCTAAATTTTAACTTAGGGTTTTGATATTCTTGTGTTGTTGATATGAATTTTGTTGATTTTTACGACTCTAGCTCGTAGTTGTATTACGTATAAATAGGCTGATTATCTTTGACAATAATTTTTTTATTCTCTTAAATGTTGAATGTACCAGCTGAAGCTAAGTCATCTTTCTTTGAAGAGCTGAGCTGAAGCTAAGTTGTCTTTCTCTGAAAACTAAAGAGCTGAAGCTGGCGATACCTACGATTCTTTTCTCCCTAATATAGATTTCGTCAAGCGTAAGTAGCTACTCTACTAAAAATCTAGTACTAAAAATAGTCTTCTTGTCAATTGACTGAATTTTTGTTTTGTGTTTAGAAGAGGAGAATAAGAAGGAATTGATTACTTTGGGGTTGTTGGAATGGAACAAATTAAGAGTTTTAGCTGAAATTCCAAAGTATAGGAAGAAAGTGCCGAAAATTGTGAACCCTAGGCATATTCAGCAGCTGAGATAGAGGGAATTACTACTCGAAAGCATTTGAGTGAGTTAGTATCTATCGGCAATAGCTTGTTTTAACTTTCAATATAAACTCCTCTAAGTTAATTCCAAAGCACATTGTAGAATTGTAGTATCAACTATGGAATACTTGAACTTCTTTGTTTTGCTCTCAATACGTCTCATAGTTTTATGGTACTCATGTTCAAACTTGTATGCTTTTTTAGATGTTTCAACATCGTCATTTAATGGGAAGTTGTATGAATGTATTTTCCATAATTATGATTATTGTGTTCCTTTCTCCACATATTTCGTCACCCCAACAAATGATTCGTTCAACACAATCCTATAATTCACTGCACAAAATCTCAGATGTTTACTTCCTTCTGTTACTAAACCTTAGCTTATTTTCACACCATTGGCAGAATCACATGTCCAGGGTGCTGTTATGATGGTTGTTTCTGAAGTCATTTTCTATGTGTATTTTAGTGTCATTTTCTTTATATTGTTGTTATACAGTACAAACAACTTGAGTATAGATGAAGTAAAAGGGGGGAAAAAGAATTGGATATATATGAGTTAAATAATTTAGATTAATTTTTTTAGGTTGAATTTTTTTTTCTCTTTTTCTGTTTTTGACTTGTTGCTACTCTTTTATTGTATATTTGGTTGGTGATAATTGAGGTATTTTGCTTGTTACTTAAGGCTTTTCTCTCTCTTTCTCTCTTCTGGAACCTCTGACTATATTTTCCTCAACTTTGTCTAGTTGTTCTTCATTCAAATCATCCTTTATTTTGTTTGTTAATGTATTTCCTTTATTGATGTATCAAATTGTGAAGGTGGTTTTCTTGTTCTTCTTGGCTGTTGGTTTGATCCTGCACAACAAGATCATTATAGTTATTATGAGTAGAAATAGTAGAGTTAAGTGTCTTACCTGACTGTTTCTTACCAAAGTGTATTGGTTCTGCATGTAGTTCTCCTTCTTTTAGACTTGCCACTGCTCATCTCATATCTCATTTGCCTTCTCCTGATTTGGTTGCTGATTTGTGTGTGTAGTTGTGGCTACAGCCGGCAGTACTTGCTTGGTAGTGATAATAGGAGTTGGAAGGTCAATATGGATATCATTTTTAGCCTAATTATGTCTTAGTCGAGCAGCAAATGATTGGATAATTGTGTAGGGAGCTGGTTCAGGGACTATGTCCTTATTAGCCTTGTGAGTAGATACTTATTCATCATGTTTCTATCTTTTTGTAAATTTGGAGTAGTTTGATCAATGTGTGTCATCTTCCCCTTTTTCCACCTTGAGAATTGGAGTTCACTGACCTGCAACTTGGCGTGAGCTTATAATCCTGATAACTGATGGATGGATCAAACATCAGTTTAGTTGAAAGACTTTGGTACAACTGTCAAATGAAAACTTTAGACATGTTATATAGCTAGGAACACAAACTGTTTTAGTTCGTAAGTCGTCATTATATGTCTCATAAATTTCCCTTTCTGATATTGGCTTGTGAAAGATTTTGAACCTGAGTAGATGAAACATCAGTTTAGTTGATGAACTTTTGTACAACTATCCAATTAAAACTGAAGGCATGTTCTGTAGAGAAGTGATTAGTTTAGTCCTAAACAGTCTCATTGTGTCTTCTTATAAAGAAAGAAACTTCCTCATTTTGTTTATCCTTATCAACTCAATTTATATGCTTAGGTATATTCCTGTTTTTATGTTCCAAGCATATCCTATGTGCTCTTGATTAATGCATATGCTTCACTAATCTGCAATCTGCTAGAATACACAGTAAAGGACATGTTTTCCACAAATTTATGCAATAATAGCATGTTGCAGTTTGTATTTTTCCTTTAAAAAGAAATAAGATGTCCTGCTGCATATATAAAGCCATTACTGCTGCAAAGTAGATAAGATTGAAACAAAAAGCATTTAAGGTACCAGAGAAACTAGAGGTGGCAATCTCAATTATAAAGAGGAAGCAACATATGAATCCATGTAATGTATATCTCGAATAACATATAAATAGACACTCAAACTTGTCTTGCTGCCTGTATAAAGGTATTATGCAGCAGTAAGTATTAGTAATAATGTTTTTTGATGGTATCGTCCATCAAGATGTCTGCATTTGTTCCCATCACTCTTGAGTAAGTTCCAACTTGTAATAGTTCCAACCTGAGACATCGTGATTGTCAGGGTGCGTATTTGTTGTTATGATGGTGGTTTCTATAGTCATTTTCTATGTGTATTTTAGTGTCATTTTCTTTATATTGTTGTTATACAGTATAAACAACTTGAGTAGAGATGAAGTAAAAGGGGGAAAAAGAATTGTATAAATATGAGTTAAATAATTTTTTTTAAGAACTTCACCCTCACTATACTAGACTGGTAACCTTCATATTTAGTTGCGCATCTATTTTTCCATAAATTCCAACTAATAAAGATAGGTAGGGACTGAATCATGATCTTTTGAGCCTCATTATTGTGGTTCATAGTCCACTAGTTCATCAAGTGATTTTTCAGAGCAATGTGTCTATGAACTTTTCAAAAAAAGGCAGCAAAGAAGGTCCAAATGTGAACTTTGAAGGGATTGTGTGTTTTACTTAATTTGGTTTCTAATATGGATGTGGATTG
>JAJOOF010000768.1:0-50166 GCA_029582545.1 Solanum lignicaule
ACTGGATTATTGTGTGGGAATTATAATATAGGGATTTAAAATATCTTACTTGAGTTTCTTTTTGTTTTTAATATTAGGTTCATGCATATCTTGTCATTATTTTTTGCATAAAGCATCTACATGCATTTAAATAATCTCCTTTTGAAAATTACAAAGTTTGTACCTTCAAGTTCATATTCTATCTTAGGTTTCTCTTAAATTACCAATATAATTTTTCATTATTGTGTTGGAATTATAATAGTTGGATTTATGCACTTATTTGGACATGTGGTGTAAGAGTTTGTTTGGTATCTGTAACGATCGGGTTCCGTCGTTATAGAAAAGCCAACGGGGAAAAATTTTGGGTCGAAAAACCTTTTCGTAGTAACTTGGAATTTCCCAACCTAATCTAGATTTGGACGAAATCAGAATCATTAAAGTCTAGGGAAATCTGGTACCAATTGGGTGATCTAATTAAGAATATGATCACATGAGTAGATAGAAAAGACATTAAGGAATCCATACGACTTTACGAAATTGAATTCGGGTGAGTAGAACTCCCGAAACTGATCATGGCGTAAATGGGTAATTTCTGAGTGTCGTTGGTGGAAGGTATGTTGTGACATAGGATCTTGGAATTATTAAAATAGCTCACTGTTTCGTGTTAGCCTCTTTGGTGGGGATTTCTGTCGCTAGGGCGGGGACGTTGTAGCGGGGTGAGGACCGTTGTGGCGGGCCCGACGTGACTTAAGTTGGAAATAAACCCCAAAACGTATTAATTCTTCACAATTCGACTTTGAGAGTAAAGAGACGAACCCCAGACGATTCTTGACAGTTTTCCACCATTTTATGGCTAAAGGTAAGGTTTTAACTCCCCGATCCGTAGAACATATTTTAATGGGTAATTATCGACGGGGGAGGGTTTTGATCTGGAATTTATGGGGAAAACAACCCTAATTTGGATATGGGGATCATGGGTATGATCTAAGGTTGTTGGAATTGTTAGTAATCCGAGTAATTAGTGATTGTTTATTGATTCTCGTATTATATTGATTGTTTGTAGACCAAGAACAAGCGGAACAAATCCGGAAAGGGAAGAATCAAGTTTCTTAGGGTTTAAGCTTGTTCCGAGGTAGGTGATGGTTGTGATTCTATGATTGTGTGATGTATATTTGTTCTTGCTTCATTATGATACATGTTTGTATGTGAATGTTGCATTATTGATCACATTAATTGTGAATGATGATATATGAATGATGAATGTCATGAATCATGACTTGATTGTATGATTATGATAATGTACTTTGTGATTGTGATTGTGGCTTGTTGAATGGATCTGGTGTTGCATTCTGACACACTAATTTGGATCGGTTGCGACGTTCCGGCATAATCATGGGATTGATTGCCACGTTCCAGCATAATCATTGGATCGGGTACCACGATCCGGTATGCTAATAGTTTGGGTTTGTGTTCCATGAGAGGACCAATCACTTGATATAACTGTGATATTTGAGAATCGTGAAATTGTTCGTTGTTCGTAAAATGATGATGATATTGTATATGTTCAATGTATGCATGTTGTTATTATTATTGTATGACTTATATATATTGAACTTAGTGGGATAGTCGTGTGATCTTCCCCGCACACTGTGATTGTGTTATGATACTGCACTTGCTCTTTCTTTGTTGAGTACAGGGTATCTTCAGGCGGCTATTGACAGACCTCGCTTAGAAGATCATTGATCGTCATTTAAATTCAAGGGTGAGCCAGTTCTTCCAGGCTGCCATGAGTTCTCCTTTCCTCTATGTCCACATTTCGGACATAGACTTTTCTAGCTAGTTATTAGTTCATTAGTTGGGGTTGTAACCCTTCTTGTTAGACTTATGGATCTTGTTAGATGTTTTGGTACATTGACTTTCAGGTTCTAGGTGTATTTTCCGCATTGTTTAGTTGTTAGATCTTTTGGAAGTTTATGGGAACTTCAGTCTTTAGCTATTTAACTTGCTTCTGTAACTTAAATATTTTAGTTTTTGGTTTAGTTACTTAGTTTGGGTTGTAGCAGTGGTTCTCCCACCGAAGGGTTAGTGTCGGTGCCAATCACGACGGTCTGGGTTGTGACAAAGTTGGTATCAGAGCCTAGGTTCGTTGATCTCGATGTACCAAAACAAGTCTAGTAGAGTCTTGCGGAATGGTACAGAGACTCCTATACTTTTATTCGAAAGGCTATATGACTTTAGGAAATCTCTCTATTTTCTCTTGTCTCCTTTCGTGGTATAACTTGATTCCAATTGGTATCTGGTGATTCAAATTGGTATCTAACCTCTTTCACTCTTCTGTCCGTAGATTGTTACCACTAGATTCAACGGCGTCAAGTTCGTAGCTCCCGTCAACCCTCTAGGTAGAGAAAGAGTTAGGGGTAGAGGCTGAGGAAGGGCAGCACCTGTTAGGGATGGAGAACCGGTTAGAGATGCTCCCAGAAATGAGGCCCCTCCTGGGCATCATGATGAGATAGAGGAAAACATAGAGGCTGAGGATGAGGAGAATGTTGGACAAAAGGAAGATGTGCAGGCTGAGACTACATGTATTCCTCCTTTGGACCGAGTATTAGCTCAACAGATCATGTCATTCTTGAAAGGGTTGGTTGGTTCTAGAGTGCTTCCCTCTGCTCAAGCAACTCAAGGTCCTACTAATTCCCATGTTGCTAGCACTGCACCCAAGGTGGGTGGGACTGAAGGTAATGATGTTTTGTTCCGTCCTTTGTTGGGTTCTGTTATGACTGGTAATGAGCATGAAATGTTGACTAAGTTTTTGAAGCGAAAGCCTCTTGTATTTTTTGGTTTTGAGAGTGAGGATGCTTATGAGTTTATTTTAGACTGCTATGAAAGGCTTCATAAGTTGGGAATTGTCCATCAGCATGGGATTGAGTTCGTGACTTTTCAACTTCAGGTGAAGCTAAGCAGTGATGTACATCTTATGTGGAGTGTAGATCTTCAACCTTACCCCCACTCTCTTGGACCCAATTTCATGCTCTGTTTTTAGAGAAATATGTGCCTATGACTTTGAGAGATCACAAGAAGGATGAGTTCATGGCTTTGGAGCAAGGTGGTATGACTGTGGCTGCTTATGAGGCCAAGTTCCATGCTTTGTCTAGACATGCTACTCAATTGGTGATTACTGAGGAAGAGAGGATCCGTTTATTTATTAGGGGGCTAAACTCTGAGTTGCAGGTATTATCTGTTCATATGACCTCTGCAGGGAGGAGCTTTAATGAGGTAACAAACTTTGTTAAGAAAGTGGAGAGGGTGAGGCGAGACGGTCAAGCTAAGGCATTGGCAAAAAGGGACAAGAACTCGACTAACTTTCAAGGTTCTTATTCCAGGGGGTCCGGAAGGCCAACGCTTGCAGCCAAGCCAATTTAGTTCGTTATTCCCGCCTCTACAGGTAATTACTCGGGAATTCCACCTCATAATTTGATTCAGGATAGCCAAGGATTCGCACCTTTAGCGGGTAGTAGGCCATCTTTCGATCGTACATGTTACAACTGTGGGGAACCTGGGCATATTTGGAGAGATTGTCCCCACCCGCGCATGATGGATTCCACAAGGTGGGTCAGGAGGTAATCAACGAGACCGTGGAGGTAGAGGAAATGGTAACGCATGAAGGGGTAACGTGCAACCAGGAAGGGATGTTACTCGTCAAGATGATAGGGCTCAGTGTTATGCTTTTCCGGGCAAAAATGAGGGAGAGGCATTTGATGCATTTATCACAGGTACTATTTTTTTCTGTGACCGGATGACTAATGTGTTACTTGATCCGGGTTCTACTTATTCATATGTATTCGTGTGATTTGCCTCAAAATTTGCTATGATTTGTGATATACTTGATACCCCCATCAATATTTCTACCCTAGTTGGAAAATCTGTTATAGTCACCCATGTCTATCGTGCTTGTCCTATTTTGTCTATGGGTTTTCAGTCTTAGGCTGATTTGGTGATTTTGGATATGATTGATTTTGATATAATCTTAGGCATGACTTAGTTCTCCCCCTATTATGTTGTGCTTAATTGTAATACTAAGTCTGTAACTCTAGATATTCCGAGAAGGGAAAAACTAGAGTGGGAAGGGGTGTACAAGCCTAAGCAAGCTAAGACCATATCCTCCATTCGGGCTAGCAAACTGGTAGAGCAGGGTTGTTTGGCTTATTTGGCTCATATTCGGGATGTTGAGGTTGAGTCTCCATCTATTGAGTCTATTCATGTGGTGTCAGAACTTAGAGAAGTGTTTCCTAATGATTTGCATTGTATGCCTACGGATAGAGATATAGATTTCTGAATTGATTTAGAACTTGGTACTCACCGCATTTCTATCCCTCCATATCGCATGGCTCCGTCAGAATTAAGAGAGCTTAAGGATCAAATCCAAGAGCTTCATGATAAGGGATTTATTAGTCCTAGTGCTTCCCCATGGGATGCTCCAGTTTTGTTTGTTAAGAAAAAGAATGGTAGTATGAGAATATGTATAGATTACCAGCAATTAATTAGGGTCACTATTCGAAACAAGTACCCTTTGCCTCGAATAGATGATCTTTTTGACCAATTGCAAGGTGCATCAGTTTTCTCCAAGGTTGATCTAAGGTCTTGCTATCATCAGTTGAAAATTAGGCCTGGGGATGTGCCCAAGACGGCATTTAGAACCCGCTATGGGCACTATGAGTTCCTATTTATGTCTTTTGGTTTGGCTAATGCGCCTGCAACTTTCATAAGTTTGATGAATGGGATGTTCAAGCCATTTCTTGACTCATTTGTTATAGTCTTTATTAATGATATTTTGGTCTATTCGAAAAGTGAGGAAGAACATGCCAACCATCTTCGTATTGTTCTGGGTGTTCTTGGGAAACAAAGGTTGTATGGGAAATTTTCTAATTGTGAATTTTGGTTGACTTCTGTTGCATTTTTGGGACATGTAGTTTCAAAAAAAAGGGTAATGGTAGATCCCCAAAAGATTGAGGCGGTTAAGAATTGGGTTCGGCCTAGCTCTGTGATGGAAGTTAGGAGTTTTGTGGGGCATGCTAGCTACTATCTTAGATTTGTGAAGAACATTGCCTCTATTGCCATTCACTTGACAAATTTGACCAAAAAAGGAGATACCATTTGAATGGACTGAAAAATGTGAAGAGAGCTTCCAAAGGCTCAAGACTATCTTGACCACCACACCTATTCTAGCATTACCAGTAGAAGGTAAAGATTTTACTATTTATCGTGATGCTTCACATTTTAGTTTGGGGGCTGTGTTGATGCAGGATAAGAATGTTATAGCTTATGCATCTCTTCAATTGAAGGTGCATGAGAGGAATTACCTAACACATGATTTGGAGTTGGCAGCAGTAGTATTTGCTCTTAAGATCTGGCGGCATTATCTATATGGGGTTAAGTGTGAGGTGTTTACTAATCATTGTAGTTTGCAACAAATGTTCACTCAAAAGGATCTGAATTTTAGACCGCAAATATGGATGCAGTTACTTAAAGAATATAATATCACCATTCAATACCATCTAGGCAAGGCTAATTTAGTGGTAAACGCTTTTAGTCGAAGAGCGGTGAGTATGGGTAGTCTAGCTTGCTTGAGTGTAACCAAGCGACCTTTGGCTAAGGAAATTCAGACCTTGGAATCTAAGTTCATGCAGTTGGGCATCTCTCAAGGCCAAACAATTTGAGGATGAAAAATTGAATGAACTTAAGAAGAAGACTGCGATTGGTAAGGCACAAGAGACCACTCTTGATGTGGAAGTGGTGCTCAGTTTTAAAGAAAGGATTTGTGTTCCTCGAGTTGATGACTTCATTCCAAAATTATTGATAGAATCTCATTGTTCGCGATATTCCATTCATCCGAGGCTGACCAAGATGTACCAAGATTTGAAGTGAATTTATTGGTGGTCGGGCATGAAGAGATATAGCGGATTTTGTGGCGAAGTGTCAAAATTGCCAACAAGTGAAGTATGAACATCAAAGACCTGCAGGTTTGCTTCAAAGAATGCCAATTCCGAAATGGAAGTGGGAGAGGATAGCCATGGATTTTGTGGTTGGTCTTCCCAAGACTTTGGGGAAATTTGATTCTATTTGGGTAATGGTTTATAGATTGACTAAATCAGCCCATTTTATTCTGGTAAGAATAGATTATAATGCTGAACAATTGGCTAAAGTTTATGTGAAAGAAATAGTGAGGTTGAATGGGGTGCCCCTTTCTATCATCTCAGACCGTGGTACCCAATTCACATCCAAGTTTTGGAGGAAGTTACATGATGAATTGGGCACAAAACTCACTTTTAGTACAGCCTTCCATCCACAAACAGACGGGCAGTCAAAGAGGACTATTTAAGTGTTAGAAGACATGTTGAGGGCATATATGATTGATTTTGGAGGGCATTGGTATAAATTCATACCCTTGTGTGAGTTCTCCTATAATAATAGTTATCACTCCAGCATTGATATGGCACCATTTGAGGCACTTTATGGGAGGGGATGTAGATCACCATAGGATGGTTTGAGGCTGGAGATGTGAAACCTTTGGGGGTTGATTTAGTGAAGGATGCTCAAGATAAGGTCAGGAGTATTCAAGCTAAGCTTCTAGCATCCCACAGTAGACAGAAAAAGTATGCGGACCATAAGGTAAGAGATATGTCTTTTTAGACCGGTGAGAATGTTCTTCTTAAGGTATCACCCATGAAAGGGGTGATGAGATTTGGCAAGAAGGGCAAGCTAAGTCCACAATACATTAGTCCCTTAAAGGTTCTTGAATGTGTAGAGCCAGTGGCTTATAGATTGGCTTTGCCTCCTAACCTATCGGGAGTTCATCCGGTATTTCATGTATCCATGTTTAAGACATATCATGGTGACAGGGATTACATCATAAAATGGGACTCAATTGTGTTAGACAAAGTCCTCCAATATGAGGAGGAACTAGTTGCAATTCTTGATTGTTATGTGCTTAAGTTGGGGACCAAAGAGAATAAGTCTGTGAAGGTTCAATGGAAGCATCATCCCATTGAGGAAGCTACTTGGGAAACATAGATGGATATGCGAAACAAGTATCCCCAATTGTTCGTCGATTCAGGTACTACTCATTTCCTTCCTTAGCTTATTTTTCCTAATTTTGTCACTCGGGGACGAGTGATGGGATAATTGGTATCTATTGTAACGATCGAGGTTCCATCGTTATAGAAAACCCAACTGAGAAAAATTTTGGGTCGGAAACTTTTTCGTAGTAACTTGGAATTTCCCAACCTAGTCCAGATTTGGATGAAATCGTAGACATGAAAGTCTAGGGAAATATGGTAGCAATTAGGTGATCAAATTATGAATTTGATCACATGAGTAGATATATAAGACGTTAAGGAATTCGTATGACTTTACGAAATTGAATTCGGGTGAGTAGAACTCCCAAAATTGATCTTGGCGTGAACGGGTAATTTCTGAATGTCGTTGGTGGAAGGTGTGTTGTGAAATGGGGTATGGAATCATTAAAATAGCTAATTGTTTCGTGCAGGCCACTTTGGTGGGGATTTTTGTCGCCAGGGCGGGGACGGTGAGGACCGTTGTAGCGGGCCCGATGCGACTTAAGTCGGAAATAAACCCCAAAACATCTTTATTCTGCACTTTTCAACTTTGATAGTAAGGAGACGAACCCCAGTCAATTTTTGACAGTTTTCCACCATCTTTATGGCTAAAGGTAATGTTTTAACTCCCCGAATCCATTTTTTGATTCCTAGAACGTAATCTAATGGGTAATTATCGATGGGGGAGGGTTTTGATCTGGTATTTATGGTGGTAACTGCCCTAATTTGGATATGGGGAGCATGGGTATGATCTAGGATTGTTAGAATTATTAGTAATCCGGGTTGTTAGAATTGTTAGTAATCCGGGTAATTAGTGATTGTTTATTGATTCACGTATTATATTGATTGTTTGTAGTCCAAGAACAAGCGAAATGAATTCGTAAAGGGAAGAATCAAGTTTCTTAGGGTTTCAAGCTTGTTCTGAGGTAGGTGATGGTAGTGATTTTATGATTGTGTGATGTATGTTTGTTCTTGCTTCATTATGATACATGTTTGTATGCGAATGTTGCATTATTGATCACATTAATTGTAAATGAGGATATATGAATGCCATGAATCTTGACTTGATTGTATGATTATGAGAATGTACTTTGTGATTGTGATTGTGATTGTGGCTTGTTGAATAGATCGGGTGTTGCGTTCCGACACACTAATTTTGATCAGTTGCCACGTTACGGCATAATTATGGGATCGGTTGCCACATTCCGGCGTAATCATTGGATCGGGTACCACGTTCCGGTATGCTAACAGTTTGGGTTTGGGTTCCATGTGAGGACCAATCACTTAATATAACTGTGATATTTGAGAATCGTGAAATTGTTCATTTTTCGTAAAATGATGATGATATTGTATATGTTTGATGTATGCATGTTGTTATATTGTTGTATGACTTATATATGTTGCACTTAGTGGGTTAGCCGCGTGATCCTACCAGTACACCGTGGTTGTGTACTTATACTGCACTTGCTCTTTCTTTGTTGAGTACAGGGCATCTTCAGGCGGCTATTGACAGACCTTGCTTAGAAGATCAGTGATCGTCATTCAAATTCAAGGGTGAGCCAGTTCTTCTAGGCTGCCACGAGTTCTCCTTTCGTCTATGTCCACATTTCGGACTTAGACTTTTCTAGCTAATTATTAGTTCATTAGTTGGGGTTGTAACCCTTCTTGTTAGACTTATGGATCTTGTTAGATGTTTTGGTACATTGACTTTCAGGTTCTAGGTGTATTTTCCGCATTGTTTAGTGGTTAGATCTTTTGGAAGTTTATGGGAACTTCAGTCTTTAGCTATTTAACTTGCTTCCATAACTTAAATGCTTTAGTTTTTGGTTTAGTTGCTTGGTTTGGGTTGTAGTAGTGGTTCTCCCACTGGACGGTTAGTGTGGGTGTCAATCACGGTGGTCTGGGTCGTGACAGTATCATGCTTTCCTTCCTTGCTTTTAGGGGTGTTCAAAACCGAATAGTAACCGATAAGCCAACCACAAAATTGGCTATTGGCTTATTGGTATTGGGTTATCGAATAAATGGTTGGGAATGGATTAAAATTTTATAATTAATGGCTTATCGATGTGGGGACGGATTATTCAATTTCCTTATTGTGTACACCGTTAACTCATCAAGAATTACCACACTTACATTTTTATTCTAGGTATAGTAGACTCATTTAATATTTTACCATAATATATTTTTCTTTTCTTAGTGCTAAATCTTAAAGGCTGAAGCCAAAAAGCCATGAAAACCAATTTACTTTTCTATTGCTATCTATTTTTCTTTAAAGAATAGAGCGCAAGTCAGAAAAATCATAAAAGCACCGAGGATATGTACATGAAATATATGCAACAATTTATCGAGTCATTTACAAAGATGCTTCAAATGGACAATAAAAATGTGACAACCAGTTGAAATTTTGGATCAATTTATCCATTTTATCTTGTTACTGGTTAAAAGTCATCATTTTTGTAAGGTATATTCATCGAAAAAAAGATATCATAGAAATTAGAGGTTAACCAATACACCGCCCGATAACCGTCCGATAATTTCTAATCTATTACCAAACCAACCAATATCTTATAGATGGACTAGCATATTAATAAATTTAAAACCCGATATCTGAAAAGCCAAATTGTTAAGCGAAATTATCTGTCTGATCCGTCCGATAAACAACCCTAATTGCTTTATCAAATATATAGAGGTACTTTTTTGGGCTTAATACATAATTAATTTGTTGAACTTGTCAAAATTTTACATTTAGATATTCGATCTAAGCTATGTCTCAATTGAACATGCCTAATTTCAATATCTAGATAGAATATTTTAACTTGTTTAAAAAGTTGGTATCAAGCTTGTTATTTAATGACAAAATATTCATGAGCTTAATAACACACATTAAAAAAAAGAAGAGAAAATCACCTAATTCTTATAAATTGGCCCCTAAATGGCAAAAATGCACTTTAAAATTGTGTGACTTCACGTACTGCTCCCCCAACTCTAAAATGAGACATCTGGTGTAATACTTTGTTTGGTAACATGCTTTCTTTCATTGCTTTATTAATTATATAGAGGCTCTTTTTTGCTTAATACACAATTAACTTGTTAAACTTGTCAAATTATTCTATTAAGACATTCAATCTAAGTCATGTTTCAATTGACCATTCTTGATTTGAATATTTAAAGAGAATATTTTGACTTGTTTAAACAGTTAATATCAAGCCTTTTATTTAAGAAAAAAAAATTCGGCTAACACACCAAAAACTAAGAAAACTGCTTAATTCCTGTAAATTAGCCCCTAAATGTCCAAAATAGACTCTAAAATTTGTGAGACAGTATGTATTGCTCCCCCAAAACCTTGCAAATAGTTGCGTAACGGTTTCACAAAGAAATTGTAAGAAAGCAATATTACCAAAATATTCATGGGTTAACACACATGAAAAACTGAGAAAATTGCCTAATTCTTTTAAATTAGCCCCTAAATGACCAAAATAGACTCTAAAAATTGTGAGATTTTACGTACTGATCAGCCAACTCCCTACAGAGGGTTCTGTAAAGGTGTCGTAAAGAAATTGTCCAGAAGCCATATCTCCAAAATATTTATGGGCTAACACATACGGAAAGCTAAAAAAATCATCTGATTCCTATAATTGGCCTCCTAAATGTCAAAAATTGAATTAAAAATGTTAGAATGTACGTATTGCTCCCCTAACTCCCTATGGAGAGTTCCCTAAAGGTTTTGAAAAGTACTTGTCTGAAAGTCATATCACCAAAATATTCATGATCTAACACACACACAAAAACTAAGCAATTTGCTTAATTCCTCTACATTGGTCCTTAAATCCCCAAAATTGACTTTAAAAATTATTAGACTTTAATACTGCTCATCCAACTCTCTACAGAGGATTTCATACAAATATCCTCCAAAATATGTACCACCAAAATATTCATGGGCTAACACACAAAAAACTAAGAAAATTGCCTAATTTCTATAATTGGTCTCGTAAATATTCAAAATGGATTTAAAATATATAAGACTATACGTACTGCTCCCCCAACTCCCTATGGAGAATTCCTTAAATGTTTTGCAAAGAAATCGTCTGGAAGCCATATCACAAAAATATTCATGGTCTAACACAAACAAATATTGAGCAAATCGCTTAATTCATGTAAATTAGTCTTAAATACCAAAACTGGACTCTGAAAGTTATGAGACTGTATGTACTGCTCCTCTAACTCCCTACAGAGGGTTTCTTAAAGAAATCTTCCATAAGCCAGATTAGAAAAATATTCATGGCTAATACATGAAAACCTAAGAAAAATCACCTAATTCTTGTAAATTAGCCCCTATATGCATAAAATGGACTCTCAAAATTGTGAGACTATACATCTTACTTCCCCAACTCCCTATGGAGGGTTCAATAAAGGTTTTGCTAAAAATATTGTCTGAAAGTGATATCACCAAAATATTCATGGGCTAACACACGAAAAATTGAAAAAATGCCTAATTCCTATAAATTGGCTCCTAAATGCTATAAATGGACTAAACAATTGTGAGACTATATGAACTACTTCCCAACTCCCTAGGGAAGGTTCGATAAAGGTTTTACAATGTTCGAAAGCCATATAATACAAATATTTATTGGCTAACACACATGAAAAAACTAAGAAAATCGTCTAATTCCTATAATTGAGGCTTAAATGCCCAAAATGCACTTTAAAAATTGTAAGAGTGTATGTATTGCTCCCCTAACTCCCTAGGGAGGGTTCCCTAATGGTTCACAAAGAAATTATCCGAAAGCCATATCACCAAAATTCTCATGGGTTGAAAATCACCAAACTCATGTAAATTGTCCCCTAAATGCCCAAAATGGACTTTGAATATTAATTAATCAATTCTTACACTAGATAGATTATTTAAATCGCATTTCTTAGCTACAGTTTCATTTCTAACCCTCCTATCGTAAAATATTTTATACACTAAGATGCTTTTTATACTAAATATTTAATCTCATTTTTAATTAAAAATAAACAAGAAAATGAGCACCTACATAATATTTCTAAATATATGGTAGAGAAACGCAATCACATTTTTAACACCACTTTCAGTGTATCCAAAATAAGCAAAATTTAATCTTGACATATAAATCTCTTAAGGTATACATAGCACTTTAACCACATTGAAAAAACAAAGGAAGAAAGGGGTGAGTGTTACCTATTGTCGGGCAGTGAATAGAGATGCTTTGGTCGAAGGCCTACGTTTGAATAACGAAAAACTCAAGGAAGCTCGAAACCAGAATTTTTTGCCGTGATCGAAAGAGTACAAAACATAATTTTTGAGAGCAGAAAGAACTGGTTCAAGGTGATATCGGGGGAAGAAAAGCTTGGTTAAAAATGGATGTAAGAGTTGTTATTTATAGTGACAAACTAAGGTTCCTCTTATTGCAATCCGTGTGAGATTCAAAGGAGTAAATAGTCGTTTGAATTTTGAATCAAACCTCTGCTCTTTAGTAAATAAAAAAATCAGATTTCTTTTGGCCTCTTCTTGACAGAATCTGTCACAAAGAGAAAGAACTGAGGAGAGTTGATGGAGTTATTGAAGCTTGTACGAAAATGGAGAGGAGCCTCTATCCAAGGTGAAAGAGACCTGGAGCTTTAGACATTTGAAGGGGAAGGAGCGACGAATTGATGAAAGAAAAATGACCTAATTCGTTTTGGCATTTTGCTGATGAATAATACACGGGTTTGGGCTATTTTTTGTACAAATTTTAGTATAAAATATGGGCTGGAATGGTGGCTTTAGGCCGGATTTCTTGGCCTTTTCATTTCTTTCTTTATATAAATTTAGGCTTCTGACTTAATAACTAATACAAAATATGTTAAAAGATGAAAACTAATAATTTACATATTAAAAATTTAAATATTACAAAAGAAGGACTTATAATTAATTTAATAAGTACGAAACTTGAAATAAAGCGAAGATTTAATTTTTAAGCAAAGAAGGTGTAAAACGTGGTAATCTAATTTGAAGAGTAAAACGTACAAATTTAGTAGTACTTCTAGAATTCTGACATAACGATAACGATAGTAATGATAAATAGTGGTAGTAGTAAAAATAATTGTGAAAAAGGGATAATTTGAAATGTTATTAATTTAGAAGCTCGAAAATAATGAATTAGAAGAAAAAAGGGTCAAAATTGGGTGTCAACAGCCCCTAGAACCTGAATGTCATTGTACCAAAACTTCTAAATTAACGGTCTAAGATAAGGGGATGCAATCCCCAAAATGATTAAACATAAGGTAAAGAGTCAGAAAGGTCTATGTCCGAAGGAAATGGACTAAGATCCTAGATGAATCCATGTAATCTAAAGGAACTGGCTCACCCTTGAACTCGACAAGTCAATGATCTCTTCGACATACCTAGGCAACCTAAACTACCCATACTCACTATCTTTCGGCTTAATGCATCTGCCACCACATTAGCCTTACATGGATGATATTGAATGGTGACATCATAATTTTTAAGTAACTCCACCCATCTTCGTTGTCTCAGGTTTAAGTCTTTCTGAGTTAACACGTGTTGTAGACAGCGATGATCAATGAACACTTCAAACTTGACTCCATAGAGATAATGTCGCCAAATCTTGAGAGCAAACACTACCGCTGCTAACTCCAAATCATGTGTCGGGTAGTTCCTCTGATGAATCTTCAACTATCGTGAGGCATAAGCTATAACATTCTCTTCCTGGATCAACACAACACCCAAGCCCGAATGTGAAGCATCACAATAAACAATGAAATTCTTACCTTCCACTAGTAATGTATGAGTAGGTGTTGTGGTCAGAAGAGTCTTGAGCTTTTGGAAGTGCTCTTCACATTTGTCAGTCCACTCAAAAGGCACCTCCTATTCAGTCCTTGTAAAGTGTGTGGCAATAGAAGCAAAATTCATCACAAACCGCCTATAGTAGCTGGAAAGCCCCACAAAACTCCTAACCACAATGACAGAACTAGGCCAGACCTAGTTCTTGATTGTTTCAATCTTTTAGGGATCTACAATTACCCCTTCTTTTGAAACTACATTCCCCAAAAGGCAACAGAGGACAACAAGAATTCACACTTAGAAAATATTGCATAGAATTTATGTTTCCCAATGACACCAAAAAAATTATGAAGATGGTCTACATGTTCTTCCTCACTCCATGAATGGTTTGAACGCACCATTCATCAAACTCATGAAGGTTGCAGGTGCATTAGTCAACCCAAATGACATCACAAAGAAAAAATAGTGCCCATACCAAGTCCTCAACACCATCTTAGGTACATCCTCGGGCCTAATCTTTAACTGATGGTACCCAGACCTTAAATCACTTTTTGAGAATACTAATGTACCCTGCAACTGGTCAAAGAGATCATCTATACGAGATAATGGGTACTTATTTTAAATGGTGACCCTATTAAACTATCGGTCAAAGAGATCATCTATGCACATCCTCATACTACCATCCTTCTTAACAAACAAGACAGGAGCACCCCATGGGTAAGCAGTAAGACGGATGAAACTCTTATCAAGGAGCTCTTGGATCTGGGTCTTAAGCTCTCTTAACTCTATTAGAGCCATGCCATAAGAAGGAATAGAGATTGGGCAAGTGCACGGCTCCAAGTCAATACAAAAATCTATAGCTCTATCTGGAGGTGTACCAAGTAAATTAGTAGGAAACACTTCCTTAAACTCAGACACTACAGAAATAAACTCAATAGAGGGGGACTCTGGATCGACATCACGGATATGAGCCAAACGTACCAAAAACCCCTGCCCCACTAGTTTCCTAGCCCAAATGAAAGATATGATCTTAGCTGGCTTAGGCTTCTACACCCCTTCCCACTTTAACTTTTTCCTACCCGGAATCTCTAGAGTCACAATCTTAGTATTACAATTAAGCACAACATAATAAGGGGACAACTATGTCATGCCTAATATTACATCAAAGTCAGTCATCTAAAAAATAACCAATTCAGTCCAAGTCTGGAAACCTATAAATAGGACAAAACAAGAATGATCGACAAGGGTGGCTACGACAGACTCTCAAACCGGGGTAGAAACATGGATATGGGAATCAAACACATCACAAATCGCATCAAATCCAAAGGCAAACTGTATTGATACATAAGAGTAAGTAGAACCCAAATCAAACAAAACAGTAGTCATCCGGTCATAGACAAGAACAATACATGTGATCCCTACATCAGATGCCTCAGCCTCGGTCTTGCCTAGAAAGTAATAAAACTGAGCCATGTTATCCTAGCGTGCAACCTCTCTATCTGGTTGCAATGCTCCCCTAGCTGCATCACCATTTCCCTAGCCTCCACAACCTCTTTGATTTTCTCCTCGCCCACCTTGTGGACATTTTCTGCCATTATTACCTCTGCCCGCTGGTACACTGCTCTGGTCTGATGTTGTACGAGTTCAGTCATGCGTAGATAGGGACTATCTCTCCTAATGTGTCCTAGTTCTCCAGAATTGTAACAACAGTGGTCAAGAGATGATCTATTGATTGGTGCAAAATTGTAGCCATCTTGAGTAGTAATTTGTTGCATAGTTCTTGAGTATCCACCTTTATAAGAGGGCATAGTTGAATGAATTAGCTGAGCTACAATTGTCGACCTACCTAAACCTCTAGAGTAGGAGCTATTAAAGTTACATGTATTATTGGGCCTCTTAGCAAAAGCCTTGACCTGCACATCCCGTCGAACTCCTTCTACCTTCTTCACAACGTCTGTCATTTCATTAAAGTTTTTACTTGCAGAGGTCATGTGAATATACAATACCTGCAACTTGAGATTCAATAACTTGATGAACAAACGGATCCTCTCTTCTTCTGTGGTCACCAACTACGTCGCTTATCTTGACAAGGCATGTAACTTAGCTTTATAAGCGACTACAGTCATACTACCCTGCCCCAAATCTATGGACTCATCCTACTTGTGGTCCCTGCACATGCTTCTCTAGAAACAAGGCATTGAACTGAACCTAGGTAAGTGGAGGCAAGACCTGCGATCAGCATTCCATAAAGGCTCTCTATGTTGGTGCACAATACCAAACTTCTTAAATCTCTCATAGAAATCTAGGATTAAGTCATAGGATCCTCACTTTCAGAACCATGGAATACGGACAATTTTAACTTTAACAACTTGGTCAACATCTCGTGCGCACTGCCAGTCATCACAGGGCCCAAAAGTGGGCGGAAGAAAGTATCAGCACCTAACACTCCATCCATCTGAGGGACTGTAGCAACAACGGGACGGGTGAATGGAGGTTGAGTAGCTTGCACCAACCTACCCAGAAAAGTCAAAATCTGATGAGCTATAGCTAGATCCAAAGGGAGAAGTCCTGTTGTCCCAACTTATGCATCCTCGTCTTGTACAGTATCCTCTTCCACCTCAATCTCCACATTCTTTTCTACCTCATCCTAGGGTACAGGAGGGGCCTATTCTGTTGGTACATTCTTAACTTTGGCTTCATCCCTAGCGGGTGCTACCATTCATCGGCCTCTGCCCCTTCCTCTCCATCTACCCCTGCCTCAGCCACATCCTCTTGATGCGGGCTCCCCTGCTGGCTCATTGATGAGAGCTACTGTCCTGGCACTGTTGCTTCACATGTTAACCATTTGTGGATCGAACAGTTAAAGAGATTAGATATCAATTTGGATCACCATATGCCATTCAGAATCAAGTTATAACACATGGGAGAAGAAGATAGAGAGATTTTCCTAAGGTAAGTAAGGGCGTCTATGTACCTTTCTGCAAAACTCTACTACAATAATTTTGGTACAACAAGATCAACAAACCTAGGGCTCTGATACCAATTTTGTCATGACCCAAACAACCGTAATTGACACCCACATTAACCCTACACTGGGAGAACCATTACTACAATCCAACTAAACGATACTAACCAAAAGAGAAACATTTAAATATGTAGAAACATGTTTAAATAATCAATTTAAAATTTGAGTTCCCATAAACTCAGTAATTTTTCAAAAACAAACATACCCAAGCGGAAATTCAACCCCTAGAACTTGAAAGTCATTGTACCAAAACTTCTAACTAAACAGTGTAATATAAGGGGATGCAATACCTAACTAAACATAAAGTAAAGAGTCTATAAGGTCTAAGTTTGAAAGAAATGGAGTAAGATCCTAGATGAATCCATAGTAGCCTGAACAAACTGGCTCACCCTTGAACTTGACAAGTCGGTGATCTCCTAGCTGAGGTCTTCCAAATAGCTACCTGAATATGCCCTAAAGGTAAATGCTTCAGTGGATATTGGGTCTTTTATCCCTTTCCCTAAAAAACACTTTAAACTCCCAACCTTTTACCATTAAAGTTATTTTAAAAGGTCTCAAAAATCCCCCAGAGAAGAAATTGTTTGAAATAAGTCATATAGGAATTAAGATTCATAACTCAATAAGCAAAAAAACTTCAAAGTTCAAACTAACCAAAAAAACATATGAATAATACTAACGAGAAATAATTGTCAAAACAAATCTTTTAAAAATGAATACAAACAAAATACACTTAAAAAATAAAACCAGTGTCTAGGTCCTACCTTATATATGTATACCAAGAAGATGAATTTTTAAAAAATATACGTACTTATAAAATTAGGGTTTAGGTTTCAAAATATTATAACTTCTAAAAAATAAGGGTTTAGGTTTCAAAAAATTATAACTTCTAAAAAATAAGGGTTTAGGTATTGTAACAACTTAAAGACCTAAAACACTAACAAATCAAAACGAACATGAAAACATTATACGTACTTATAAAATTAGGGTTTATCTTTAAAAATATATAATTCTACAATATGATTTAGATCTTGTAACTTCGAGACCTAAAAAACCAATAAAGTGAACTTAAGAATATTAAATATATTGTGATATACTATCAAATTTAAACATCTGGTTTAAATTCTGAATCTGTCTCAGAATTAAATAAATTTAATCTTTCAACTTTTTGAAATGGCTTGTGGATATAATTGTCATTCAACACTTTATTCAAAATGTCTTTGGGAATTAAAACATTTCTAATTCTAGTCGGAATTAAAACATTTCTAATTCTAGTCTTATATATAAATAATTTGTTTCCCAAAATTCCCACTTACCATATTTTTCCTCTCTCTCTCTCTCTCTCTCTCTATATATATATATATATATATATATATCATATGTAGGAGCAATCCTTTGACCCTTTGTATGTTTCTTCAAGCTGTCATCAATTCACAGCAATGGCTTCTTCACCCTATGATTTCCTCCTACTTGAATTCGGTAATTCAATTTTCATCTTCTTTTGAACTATTTTTTATGGAGATTTTGATGTTTTGTTTCTATTAGATGCTTTGATATGCTTTACTTGAGGATTGTGTATACACCACCCTCTTCAGACCTCATTGGATATGTTGTTGTTTTTGTTGTTGTTGTTGTTGTTAAAAGAGTTAAATTTTGCGAAAGTTAATATTTTTATTTAATCATTTTGGTGTATAATCTTGTTCTGAATCGAGGGTTTATCAGAAACAATATATATACCTCAAAGGTAGGAGAATTAATATTATTCTGATCTAGAGATACTTTTGTCAAAACAACTTTTACAAAAAAAGTACTTTGTAGAAAAATAATTTGTGTTTTGTGTTGTTTTTGGTCAAACACCACAAATGTAAAAAGGAGTGCCTTTTTTGTGCTAGCTTTTAGCCTCTAAGAATCCATGTCAATTGTCATGTGTTTCTGTTTCATTTTCGATTGAACTTCATATTGCATTTTTTTTCTAGATGACAAACTATAGAAGCTTCCATTTTCGTGCCTAATTTAGTAATTTTTAGTGATCTTCCAAGTTTGTTGGTCTTGTGACACTAAAGTTTTTTTTTTGTTGCAAGACAGATTTGGAGCCTATGTATATCAGCACAGTCGCAACCTCTCTACCGAGTGATATTCCTAGTTATGATGTAACAACTGTTGAAGCACATACATCTAAGGTTTGACCGCATCTTTATAAACTTATCCTAATCCAACAAGATTTCTTTATAGGAAAAACAATAAATATCATATATTTTCTGTCTTCTATATTAACATTACATTTTTTTCTTGTCCCAGGTTTTTGGTTGTGCTTTGAGTCCAGAAGGTCTTTTCTTGCATCTGGGTAAGCATTACTTCCATTTCTTCATTTAACTGCTCTCGTCTATGTATACGCATGTTCATATTTCTACTTCTATTTCTAATTATTTGTGATTTTATGACTTTGCAAATGACGATCATTAGCACCGGGATATTATGAAGGTTCTGAGTAGTTTTAGACTCGTCTAAGGAATCATCTCTCTTATAACTAATCATGTGTAATATCAATTTAGGCCTGAAGATTCTTCTACTAGATTTTGGTTTATTTGAGATGGTCCATGTCACTCTACTATCCAAAGTCGAAAAACTGAGAAAAACAAGAATGTTACGACACTTGATTGAAATGTGAGTTTTCTACATCCTTATTTTGGCTCACTTTCATTGATCTATACTTTTCTGAGGTCAGATCTGGAGAATGGATGCAGCAATTTGAATTTCATTCAGGTGTTTTGTTTCTCTTGATCTGTATTAATTTCATAGGTTTATATATATTCTCACCATTGTTATACAACCCCATTCAGGTCCATTTCTTGATGTTGATTGGCAAAACAATAATGCCTTTCCCAGCACCACCACTGATGGCATAATCTACGTTTGTAAAGTTGGTGAGCGTAGACCAGTTAAAAGATTCTCAGGACATCAGGTGTGCTCTACTGATGGCATAATATACATTTTTTCTTTATCTCTTTGATGTATTTCAAATTAACCAGACGATGTTCTAAATAATTCACTGTTTGTGCAAAATTCAAATTGAATTACCAGTAGAACACTGAATTTGTGCTTGATTGGAACACTGAAGGGTTGTTGACTGTGCCATTGTAGAATGAAATTAATGTCATTGAGTGGGTCCCCTCAGGTTCCCTGTCGGCTTCATGCTCTGAAGATACAACAGTTAAGGTAATTTCTATCCTAACCTTCTAAAGTAGCAGCTAAAAGAGACTCTTGCCTCCACATGTTTTAGAAAATTACATTTTACAGTCTTCTAAGTACTCTTGAATATCTATTTACGTTCTGAATTTATGTATTAGTTGTGTTAATGCATCTTAGCTTCACCTTTTCCTGCGCTAAGACTTTGAATATCTATTGTGTTGTTTAAAATAAATTGGTCAATAATTCATTATTTCTGTGCAGATATGGAGCATGAAACAAGATTCATGCTTGCATGATTTCAGAGAACATCACAAAATATCTATTTTTTTCTTTCTTTTTGTTTGTTGATTCATTTAATCAAATAAAGCATCAACGGATGACTGTTATGTTTTTAGGAGATATCGATCATCAATTGGAGTTTAACTGGTGCTGGTACAAGAAATACGAATCAACAATTGTAGTTGTTGGTTTTTTTAATAAAGAAATTAAGAAAATAACAGAGAAAGACTTTGAGAGAAAAAATACTGCAGTATTGTCAAAGGGATTATTTTATTAATAATTTAGAGACATACATTTATAGATATAATTCCAAAATAAAAATAGAAAAATATGCTACTAACATATCAGTAAAATTCAAATGACAAATAAAATAACTAACCCTAAATATAGCTAACTGTTTTATTTCTGCAATATCCTGAGACATATTCTCAACACTTCTCCTTGGACCAGTAATTGTAGATTATAGTCTCATCTGAAATTGACCTTGTGAACAATGTGTCAATTCATATTTTGTCTTGCAACGTTTGTGTGCATCTTCTGTTAGCTTAAATGAGAAGCTCTGTAACGACCCGAAAAACTAGTAAGTGAAACTAGAGCCTAACGAGTGTATGTTTGAGTTGTTATGGGGTTTCAAGTTGTCAATTGTCTTCCTCAGCTTTGGTTGAGGGGTTAGACATCAAGGTAGGACTCCCCAAGGACCAACCAAGGGGTCCTTGAGGAGGACCCTAAAGCCTAACCCCCAAGACCCCAGGAAACCAAAAATCTGCCAAAATTCATGTGAGCTACGGATGGGACCTACGCCCCGTAGGTTTATCCAATTCCCGTGGATGACCTCCGTGGTTCAAGGCCCCAAAATTCAGGTTGCAGAACCAAACCACGTGGAGCTATTATGGCCCGTGGACCCATCCACGGTCCGTGGGTGGGGGTTCGTAGGTCACACCTGAGTTGCTGTCCAAGACTCGGCCAATGTAAGGATGTTTTGGTTAATTGCTTTTAAGGTTAGTTAAGTTAAGGGATGGTTATTATTGATTTATTAAAGTATTTTAAGGATTTTATAGATATTAAAACTCATTTTTCAATTCATTATTTCAAAACACAAAATAGAAACCTCCTACTCTATCCAAATATTCTCTCTCTAGTAACCACCATTGGAGAAGAAGGAATCAAGCTTTGAAACTCAAGATCTCACCATTCTCACTCAATTTTCGTGGATTTCTTCCATAAAGGTATGGTAGTCTTCATCATTGATTAAGTTTCATTCAAGGAGCCCCTTCAAAGATGATTTCATGTTTTCAAAATTTCCCAAAAACCTAGGGTTTTCAATCTATGCATGGGTTCAATTCCAAAACGTTTTCAAAGGTTTATATATGATGAATTATGAATGTATTTTTGTGAATTTCTCCTATGAACCCATGTTTCCCCCAAAATCCTAAGTTGTGAATTGTGATTGGGAATTGATTGATTATGAAAGTATGTTGAATTGTTTTTGTTTATATTGAATTAGTTATTGAATCATGTTAATTCCCTTATCTAATGTATTATTCTAGATTTTTGGGTTGAGATTGATTCATAGCCTTGGAGGGCAATTTCATGAAGGATTTATGGATAATTATGATGTGAAGTGTATGTGTGTGATCTCAAAGAAAGTATTATGATCATGTTTAGAATGTAATTGTGTTATGATTGAAAGCATATTCTCAATTAACACTCATGAATGATGATGATGATAGAATGTGAAGGGTTTCTTCTATGTAATGTGTATCTTGAATTGGTAGGCTTATGCATCCTTTTCTTGTATAAATTGAAAGTAATGTAAAATGTTGTATATCTTGAATTGGTAGGCTTAGGCATCCTCTTCTTGTGTTATGAATGTGTCTTGACTTAATAAACATGAATCGGTAGACCTAATGTTGGTAGCCCTTTCATGAGGAGTCTATGAATGAATGTAATGATGAACCTTGAATCGGTAGACCTAATGTTGGTAGCCCTTTCATAAATGAATGATGAAGTATTCTAGGCTATGTCTTGAACCGGTAGACCTAATGTTGGTAGCCCTTCATGATGAGTCTAGAAACTAATGTGATGATAAACCTTGAATCAGTAGACCTAATGTTGGTGGCCCTTTCATGTGTGAAATGATGAACCTTGAATTGGTAGACCTAATGGTGGTGGCCCTTCTTAAGGATTCAATGATCTATCCATGTAATGTACCTTGATTCGGTAGGCCTAATGGTGGTTGCCCTTTCATGTGTAATGTACCTTGGGTCGGTAGGCCTAATGTTGGTGGCCCTCTCAAGTACAATAATGTTAATGAAAATGAACCACTTTATGGGAATGGAGGCTAAGTACCGATTGGATGTGGTAAGATGGAAACTCTCCCCATGTTAGGTTAGGGTTCCAATGAACATCTTCCTATCCCATAACTATGTGCCCACATAGGATATTAACTAGTAGATCCACCTAAGCTAAAATGTATCTAGTTCTACCTTAGGCAAGTAGAACAACTTCCTTCGGTGTGTGTTCATATGACACCGGATTCCATGGTTTGCTCTCATGGTCTATGTTGGTTAATGCTTATTCCCATCATGTGAGATGCACATTATGGTTGCTTGAGAAGTTCTATGAAGTGTGGGTGGTATTATGGGATACCATTCATGCATTGAACGAGTAGGCTTTGAGAGGGCTATAGTGAGTTCTCTAATGTCTTAATGACTAATGAATGAAAGTGCTCTTAATGAAGCTAATGAAGTATGTTGACTTATATGCTTAATGTGATGATACATGTTTTACTTGGATTGTAGCATAGTTACTTCCTTGTCATGACTTATGAAATGTTTATGTTCCTTATGTAAGAGTATTGTCTAAAGATGAAAGGGAAGAATGGTATGTTTACTTTTGGTGGCCTTAATGTGGTACTTAGTGTGGACGGTGGTATGGGATGATATTCATGCATTGCACAAAGTATAGCTTGGGGTTACTTAAGGTGATGGCTTTAATGTGATGAAATGTCTTATATGTTGATTATGTTCTAATGTGATGAAATGGCTTATATGTTGATTATACTTGTGTCTTATGCCTCTTATACTTATGTTCATGAAGTTTTCTCAAAATTGGCATATGCATGGTTTTCAACCAAAATGTCCATTTTAAGCATGGTTTTTGCATGGCTATCATACTTAGTACATTAAATGTGCTAACCCATATTTCTTCATTTTTACCGAAGTGTAGGGTTTGGATATTTGATGTTCTATACTTGGAAGATGGGTTTCTAAGGAGCATGATGTTTAAGAATTGGTGAGTCCTCATAGTTTCGAGGACGAACCCATTATTTCCCTTTATGTCTTTTACTTTATGTTTAGAGCTTTTATATGGGCTAAGTCCAAAAATTTTATTCAAAGTATTGTAGATGGTTTGAGACAAAGTATAGAAAGACTTCTTACTTTTATGAAAAATGACTTTGATTGTAAAGAAAAGTTTTAAATTCCGCACTATTTTTCCTTTGATCTTATGTTCATGAATGTTATGAGGCCTGTATGAGACTTTTCGGAGTCTTGTACGCCGTGTCACTTACGGGGTGTAGGCTCAGGTCGTGACAAGCTGTTACCTCTCATTTCAATTTGTAAAATCTCATGCTTAGTATAATAAAAAAATTACAATATTTGTCTCCAAATAATAATTTAAATCCTTTGTTCTATTAACTGACCAACTCTAAACAAACTTTTATCAATATCAGGCACATAAAGAATATCTGAAATTATTTTTATACATGAATTTGTTTTTAATTGCAACAGACCCTTTTCCTTCTGCAGGAATACAATCACCATTCCCAATTCTGACTTTCTTATTTTTCATAGGAATGAACTCTTTAAAAAGATTTCTTTCATATGATACATGGTTTGTACAACCACTATCAATCATCCAAAAATAGGATTTTTTGGTTGAAAAATAAGTTTCCGCAAATAAGTGGTCTTCTTCTTCTTTGGTAGTGACTTGAGCAACTGTTTCATCTTTTTTGAAATTCGCTTTTGCAAATCACAGCTTCATGACCAAATGGTTTGCAGACCTTGCACTATGCATCTAGTCTTTTCCAACATTTATATGGAGGATGCCCATTTTTTCCACAATGCTGACAAGGTGAGTAATTTTTCAAAATTTTATCCTTGCTTTGAGTTTTGTGGCTAGCTACTAATGCTCCTTCAACCATACCATCTTGCTTCATAAGTCTCTTATGTTCCTGAGCATGGAAAGAATTTAACAATTCTTCTAAGGTAATTTTGGATAGACCTTGTGTGTTTTCCAAGGTAATACATGCTTCATATATATTTCAGGCACTGTAACAAGAACTTTTCAACAATTCTTGTATATTCAAATTCAGTGTCTAGTAATCTTACCTTGTTGACAATACCAATCAATCTGTCAGAGTATTCCTTGACTGTTTCTGACTCTTTTATTCTTTGCCATTCGAATTCTCTCATTAAATTTAATACCCTCATTCATCGTATTCTTTCATCTCCAATATATTTTTCTTCATATAATTCCAAATTTCTTTTGGTGATGTGAGAGTCATGATTTTCGTGAAAACAGTTGTTGAAATAGCAGCAAACCAAGTTGTTTTTGCCTTCGAGTTAATGGTTTTCTTTTACTTGTGACTCTTGATTTGGGCCAGGATGGGATTATTTAGCAGCACATTAATTTCATAATCCTCTTCAACGACTTCTCAAAGATCAAGAGCCTCCAAGTAGGTTTCCATTCTCAAAACCCATAGTTGATAGTTCGTACCATCAAATATAGGAGGAGCCATTGGTGAAAAACTATTTTCAGAATCCATTCTTCTACTCACAGGTCCCTCAAGAAAAGGCTCTAGATACGAATTATTGGTTTTTTTTAATAAAGACATTAAGAAAATAACAAAGAAAGACATTGAGAGAAAAAATATTGTAGTATTGTTAAAGGGAATTATTTTATTAATAATTCAAACTTACATTAATAGATATAATTCTTAACTAATAATATAAAAATATGCTACTAACTTATCAATAAAATTCAAATAAAAAATAAAAGAACTAACTTCTAAATTCAAGTCACAGAGGACTCTAATAAGTAATTCTAAAACCCTAAAAATAGCTAACTGTTTTATTTTTGCAATATCCTGAGACATATTCTCAAAAGTTATTGGCAAGGTATTCTATCTATTGTTACCGGTCATGTTTATAATATTCTTTCTATCATAATTTTCTTTCACCTATGGTGGTAGCACTAGGTTCTCGATTACATATATACTAGGTAATTTACCCGCGCTTTGCGCGGGCATAAATAATCTTTCAAAACTTTTGAACAACCTTTTCAATAATCGACTGTTATAAGAAAAAAGAGAGTAAATTTTAGTATGCTTTAAGAACATTTCAACATAAATTAAATGATTTGACATTATCACATATCTCAAGAATTGTAAATATATAATGAATGATTAAAAATATCTCCATATCTAATTATTTTTATCTTATACATAATTTATTATATTATATGTTTGATGATATAATTGTCTTGTTAAAACTGAGTGATCTCTTTATGTAGCGATTAGATATCATTTTTTCTATTTTTTTGTACATAAAAAATATAGAATCTGATATTTTTATGGTTAGAATAACTCCTTGTGGAAAAAAAATTATGTGAAAGTTTTTGATAATCAATATTAGTTATAAATAAGTTAAGACCATTAAAATTGTATACCACAACAACATAAATAAAGGTTTTTAGAGACAATCTACTTGTCTGAGGTCAAACGTTCACAACTTTTCGTTATTGTTACTTTGTTAGTCTAACAAATTTTATAGAAGGAGAAAAATGAATTTGAAACAACAACAAAATAATATTGTTGACCCTTTTAGAAATTCATTCTTCATTAAACTGCTGCTCTGAAGGCCCTTCTAGGTGCTTCATCAATGCAACTTTACGACTTTTTCAGAAATATGTATGTATAATTGTTGCATTATGAAAGTACAAGTAGATCAAAATATTGGATTCTAGACTCATGTTAAAGAAATATATTTGAACATTAAAAAATTAAAATGAGTCTAACCTAGATAACTCAAACACTCAACAATGACTTGGGTCATGAAGGACAACAAATCTATGTTAATAGACATATCTTTTGTAGCTTAAGATATTACTTTTATTTAGAGAAAGTTTCTTTCATATTTTTCAAATTAATCTTGCCGAAAATAGTCATAACTCACACCAAAAATATTTAGAAGAGCCGAATGAGAAGGAAATTAATGAAAAACATTAAAAGGAGGAAAGCTTTGTCCAAGTGAGATCATATACTTTTCAAACGAAAAGTAATCAATACAATTTGAAAGAGACAACAAAACATCGAGAAAAAACATACATTAAAGGGACTAAACTATGAGATATCCAATGATGATAACAAATCAGTCTAACCAGAAAAGTTCTCATGTTTTGAAATAACATACCTCAAAAAATTGACTAACATTTCAATAAACTTTCATTCCTTAAAGTACTCATAATATCCATCGATAAAATTGAGTAAAAATAGATAACAACATAAAAACCAAAAAATATGGGCATGCAAAGTTATTAGCTCTTAGAAAATTTTCTAAAGAACACAAAATCTCATCCTTGTATGTGAAGGAATGACGTTGTTGATGAAGAAATTAGAGATTTGTAAGGGCTTTTTTTTATTGTACCTTCAACAATTCCAATAGAGAAAACTTGCTTGAATGCTCAATTAACTTTTGTTATTTGATCTGTACTAACAAATATTTATAACAATAATTTTTTAGAAACATAAACTACAAAGTTTAAAGTATGTACTCAAAAATAAAAAATAATAATGTAAGAATAAATTAATGATTGTAAAAATCCATACCAGGATCTGTAACAATAGAATGAAACAGAATGGAAAAAATTGATCCCACTGAATGCACAGTGACCCATTAAGGAATTATTCCCCTCTAGTACCCGAGGTTTAAAGAAATAGACCCTCTCAGGATAGAACGATTCTATTCACAAGTGTATTCATAAAAAAAATGGTGTCAGTGAATCATTCAACAGGAGTAAAGTACACAAATATTTAATTGTCCAAAAGAAGAAGAAGAAACTCAAAATTTTCGTTGTTTTAAAATGAGAGGAAATTTTTCTATTTATAGACAGCAAAGGGTAGTGTGAACAAATGCTTATTGTGTCTTATCGGAAAGGTTACAACTCTTTGGAAAAGTTACAATCCTTTGGAAAGGTCGCAACCTTTCATAAAAGTCACAACTTTTCATAAAAGTCACAACTTTTCATAAAAGTCGCAACTCTTCATAAAAATTTCAACTTTGCATAAAAGTTGCAACATTTCATAATAGTCACAATTTTTCATGAAAAGGGAAGGCTAGTTTTGGAAATAAAATAAATTAAAAGGGAATCCTAGGTTGTGGTGGCACCACGTAGGCGGATCTAGGGTTCTCTTTTATATATATATATATGATATATGATTAAACATCATTGTCGTAGATTATGGTTGGATCATTGTTCATAGCTAAACAATAAAGTTTCTATACTTTGCCAAACACCCCCTTCGTTCTTCATCTTCCTTTCCATGGGTCCATAACACCCCCTTCCACGGCAGCACAACTTCCTCCCCTTTATATAACTCACCATTTGTTCGCTCCCCCATCTCATCTTTGGAAATGCATTCCTTCCTCAGCTTACTGATTTGCCTTCCACTTGGTCAAAACCCTCACTGTCACGACCCGAGCCTACACCCTGGACGTGGCCGGCACACGAGAACCACTGCTGGTCCCGAACTAAACCCTCATCTTAGTTGACTACAAGAGGAAGACTAACTCAAGCATACAAAGCTTAAAACAGAATAAAATTCATTGAAACACAAATAAATAACTCTTAGTATAATCGTATATTCAACTAGCCAAAACTAGGCAACTCAAGTCTTTAAAACATTTAACAAGATAAATGAAATAAACTTCTCAAACTCTACTCTCTATCTATGAAGCCTCTAACTGACAATAATGAAAGTCGGGACAAGACCCACGATATCCTGACAAAACTGAAAGGTAAATGAAATCCTCTGGAAGCAAGGAGGCTCATCATAGCTAACTCGAACTCCATGTGGTATCCACAAAGCTTATGTTGATGAACTTGAATACCTGTATATACATCATAAAACGATGCATGCCAAATGGCTCAGTATGTGGAATGTGCGAGCATGTAAGGAGAATTCTAAAGCATAAACATAAACTTGAACTGGTGGGAAATAAACATACTTACCTCTTCTCAATTCAACTCAACTCAAAGAAACATAGTTCAACTCAATGATAAGATATTCAACTTAGTCAAATAAGGCTCAACTCAATGATAAGATATTCAACTCAGTCAAATAAGGCTCAACTCAATAATAAGATACTCGACTCTGGATACTCTGTTTTAAAAAAGTAGAAAGCAACTCAGTTTATATGCAAGGATACCAAATAAACTCTGCTTGTATACAAAAATACAAAGTAAACTATGTGTATATAAGAATACAAAATATCTTTGTGGGAGTTTCTCTAACCGACAACCATCACTATGAGCTATGTGATGATACAGCGTCTTGCCACACGCTGCCAGGGCCATCCTATACTTTGTCGGGGTATAGAACCTACTCACTAAGTGGATCAACTAGTCTATACTTAAAAGCTTTAAGGAATCATCTAAAAAGTATGACCCTTTTCTACCCATGTTGGCTACACGGTTTATAGAGAATTTGAATTATCTGAACTCAAACTCGTCCCCATATCGGTGCTCAATACTACTCCCAAAACATAACTAGGTCATATGTTTGAAAACATAACTCTTTCTCTGGTTTGAGATTATTTCTCAAAATCTTTCTTTAAAAAGATATGTCACTCAAACTGCTCAAAACTCTTTTGGAAATCTCAGTTTCCTTCTCTTTTAAATGTGAAAACATTTACTCTTGGGAATACATATTTCCCATATATCATTTTAAAGAAAATGAACTCGACTTTAATCTTTCTCAACTCAAGTGCTCAAGTCTTAAAACAATTTTAGGAAAATTTGTAAAAGACTTCTCAGAATAAAGTTCATGCCAAATTATGGACGTGAACGACTCAATTCAAGGTTTTTAATAACCATAATTAGAATTCAATATTCGAAACTCAACAACTCAGAACTCAAGAACTTTAATGGTAATACTCGTTTCAAGAATGCTCGACTCAGAAGGTTCATGCGGAATTATGGGCAAGAACTACTCAACTTAAGGACTTCATGGATAACATGTAATAGTCCCAAGATTAAGAATAAAATCTCAAAAGGGATTAGGAACTCAATACTCAAGACTTAGAACTTGGAGATACTACTCCGCTCAAAGATACTCAACTTATGGAATTCATGCTGAATTTATGGGCATGAACGACTCGACTCAAGGGTCTACATAACAATATGGAATTCATGTATATGACTCATGAATACATTCTCTTCATTCTCATACTCATTTACTTGAGTCTTGAAACAAGTTATTAGAATTTGTAGAAGACTCCCTGATTTTTGTGTAATAAATGACACAACTTCCGATGCAAGTGTCTACGATCGTGCAATAGTATAATAACCCAACCAAGGGTTGGGGTCGTGTCCCAAGGGAGTGGTTTCGAGAATTAATAGAAAAATAAAATTAGTTCTAACTAGTCTTAGCTAAAGACATTAACGACTAAAAACATTGCAAATTAAAAGGGGGTGACACAAAAGTGTCAAATATAAGTTAGGGGTTTTTGTCACAAGTATAGCTAAAAACAACAAAAATAACAAGAAAATCAGGTATGGGATAAAGTTCTTGGGGTGTGACCGCCATACAAGTTGAGATAAATCGCTGGGTACATGCTTTCGATAGGAAATTTGCAAGATAATAGTAAATAGGCTAAGCTTTAGATGGAAATAAGTTCTCTCTCGAGCAACTTACCCCGTTTCAAATGGGTTCCTCTCGGGCACCCATTTGCCGCATTAAGGCCAGCCTATGATGTACCCCACTCACTCTCTCGAGATGAGTGTTAGGATATGGGACTAGGTCTCACCCTCTCGAGAGGGTATAATAAATTAAACATTAATATAAGCAAAGGAAGAAGAATGGAGAAGACCCACTTCCAATTTGGGGAAGATGAACTCCTTCTCTCTTCAATTCTCCCACAAAACCCTCTCCAAACTTGAGAGAAAATAAAAGTACTAAAATTATATTAAGAATATGATATTGTCTAATGATAATTTCTCTATAACTCTCAACGAGTATTTATAATTTTAAAAAATCTGTGGTGCAACGAATCATTCGGCGACATTAGTCGGAATCGCCGATCAATTTTGCTATTCGGCCTTTGGTGTAGTTCTTCCCCGTCTTGCACCATCCTTCGGCATCGTCGTGCTCTGGGTCATTGGGCGATATAGTACTGCTTCGCGGAACTGCTCGACGATGCAACAACTGCTCCCTTGTTCCGCCGACTTGATCATTTCCTTCAGGCTCAACACACTGGAACAAAAGGCGAAGTGAGACCCTTCGGCGATTCACCAAGTGGACTCAGCGATTCACCAAGTGGACTCGGCGATCCTCAGGCCTTCATTTTTTTGTTCTTTTCATCCTTTTCGTTCCTTTTTGCGAAGTAGTGTCCATGCTTTCCTTCAATTTTTGAATACCTGAAACTTAAGGGTTTTCATCAAATATTGAGATGAAATAAGCATATAAGGACACAATTTCTATTAAAATATAGCCCTAAATGAGTCCAATTTGTGGACTCATCAACACCCCTAACTTAAACTTTTGCTTGTCCTCAAGCAAACTCGAGTTCAGCTGATCACAAAGAGTGTCTCAAATAGTGTTACACAAGACTCAATCATGAATGTACACAACAAGACTCAAGTTACTCATGCAAAGATCAATTGTGTACTCAAAGATTCAAGTTGTGACACACCATTACCAATGATTCTCATGTTCGCAATACTTGCTACTTGTGCAAGTTCAAGCTTAACAAAAAGTATCTAAATGCCCTCATGATTCCATATTCACACATAGAGGTTAATCAATTCAAGATCAGGAATCAGATGCAACGCTCACACTCAAAAAAAGGAACACAATGCATGTTTTCACCCATAAGTTTGCCCTTATTTTCCAATCGACTTTCGATTTGACTTACTCAAGATCAAAAAGGTCTTTTCAAGGCTTGAAATGGGGCTAAGTGCAAAGGTATTGTCATTTAGGTTCAGTGACTTCTTCATCCTCGTGAGATGTGGTGTACTCAAAACGTCCTTTTCCTTTCCCTTATCCCTTTTTCTTCTAGTGCTTCTAAGTCGTCATTTTATTCACTCTCTATGTATTGCTTGGAAACCCAATTCCTTTTGCACTTTTTATTCCACAACTTTTTTTAAGGGTTTCCATTTTGTCTTGCAATACCATGGGTTAAGGGATACTTTTCTTGCACTTCTTGACTTCTCCTTTTCCTTTTTACCACAACCCCAACTTAGGCTTTTGTCCTAAGTTGGCTATTCACTAAACCACAAATCAAGAGGCTTATAGGTAGTGGGTCAAGGAAGGTTTAGGGTTCATCAAGGTTCTTCCAAAGAAAGGTAAGGCTCAAAGGGTGTTCAAAAGAGTTTTACACGCTCACAGGTAGGCCACAAAAGAGGTATATGTCAAATTTGGCTCACACTCTTTAAATTTCCCTAAGATCAGTTCAAGAGCACACTTTTCTAAATCATTCAGACTAATGAGGCAAATTCTAGGTTTATTCATGCATGGTTCAAAGTAAGCTAATCACACAAGGCATCGACACGTAAGTCAAACAAGACTACACACTTTCGCTAGTGTGCAACGGTCATTACAAGAGAATCAATTCGATAAATGGCTAATCACAACGAGATGCAAAGAGTTCACATATTGTCTATGCACCTTCATTTGGTCTCGTCATAGTCGTGCATTCATTTTTGTTCGATTGATAGCACTTCATCAGTATTGATCGGAACTGAGACTTAAATTTTACAAAAGAACAGCCACTTTCAACACATGAGAGGTGGCAAAAAATTTCAAAAAATGAAAATTTTTCGGAATGGTCAAAATCGTTTTGAAATTTAAAATAAAAGGGAGCCATGAGCTCAAACATCCACAAAAAGTAGTATTTAATATAATTAAAAACAGAACAACCCAAACATATACAAAACACGGACACAAATAGTGCACAAAAGGTGAGCCTCACCCCACCACAAAAAAAAAGCATTTTGTCCTCAAATGCAATTAACACAGAATTCGAAAGGCAAAATAAAGAAAGACAAAGAGGGAGGTAAAGAAGAATCTTGTTTACGCAGTCTTTCCATCTGTCTGGGCATCAATGATGACAAAATAATTATGGATATTAAGGAACTAACCTTTTGTACTGATTGAAATACTACCGAGAAGCTAGGCCGCAATTGCAATACAAATCTGCGCACAAACCAATGAATCAAAATACTCCAAAAGTGCAAGAAATATAAAACTATAGTGCAGGTGTGGGTTTTGAACAGATAAAAAAAATGAGGGAAGATGAATGAAGTTAAAACTTTTAAACCTTTGGCTTGCAAAAACCATCTACTCAGCGACGTTAGTTAAACTCGCCAACTCACTCGGTGGAACGCCGACTATTTGGCCTCTCCGCCGAAGTTTACAGAACCTCTGGTTTACTGGGGTCCAAACAGCGGTTTCCATCAAGATCGCCGACTTGGTCGGCAATTCGCCAATAATTTCCAACAGTCGCCGTGTTTTACAGACTCTAATGTTGACAATGTCTAGAGTCAAACGGCGGATAAGGTCGGATTTGGTGACTTGCCGAATGGATTCATCACTCGCTTATCTACACTTTTTGTTCACTTTTCATACTTCCATCTGCACAATCAACACACCATTATTTTATCAAAGCAAAAGAAAGTAATACATGGTTTTGGGTTCCCTCCCAAACAACGGCCTTAGTTAACGTCGTGGCACGATGCAGTAAAGCCTTCAGGCATCTTCCAAATACACCACTTCAACCAAAGAAATCTCTTGACAATCCCCAAAATATAATTTCAGACGTTGACCGTTCAGTTTAAATGGAGATCCTTCCTGACCTTCAATTTCTGTGGCACCATTGGTGAACACTCGTGTAACTCTAAAAGGTCCAGACCATTTGGATTTGAGCTTTCCAAGAAAGAGTCTAAGTCAAGAGTTGTATAACAAAACCCAATCTCCTACCTTGAAGTCCCACTTGAGTATTCGAGCATCATGCCATTTCTTCATCTTCTCCTTGTAAATGGCTAAACTTTCATACGATCTGAGTCCAAATTAATCTAGTTCGTTCAACTATTCTACCCTCTCCCTTGAAGTTTTTGACCAGTTCAAATTTAAGGCCTTCAATGCCCACAATGCCTTGTGTTCTAGCTCGACGGGCAAATGACAAGCCTTACCATAAACCAACTGATATGAAGACATACCGATAGGTTTCTTATAAGCAGATCGATATGCCTATAATGCATCATCGAGTTTCCTAGGCCAGGCAGTTCTATTGGCATTAACTATCTTGGCCAGGATGCTTTTGATTTTCCAATTTGACACTTCGACTTTGCCACTTGTTTGGGAATGATATTGGGTTGCTACCTTGTGTTTCACCCCATATTTGCTTAGTGCCATTGAAAACCACTTATTGCAAAAGTGAGACCCCCCATCGCTAATGATCGCCCTAGGAGTGCCAAATCTTGCAAAAATGTAGTGTTTCAGAAATTGGACAACACTTTTTCCTTCGTTGTTTGGAAGGGCAATGGCCTCTACCCATTTGGAGACATAATCTACCGCCACCAGGATATATTTATTTCCGAATGAGCTCACAAATGGGCCCATGAAATCGATCCCCCATACATCGAATAGCTTCATTTCCAAAATAGAAGTGAGACGCAACGCATGCCTTCTAGACACTCCGCCTTGTTGCTGACATTGAGAGCATGTCTTTGCAAATTCATGTGCATATTTGTATAGGACGGCCAGTAATAACCACTTTGGAGGCCTTTAGCGACAGTGCGAACACCACTGTGGTGACCTCCTACTGGAGATGCATGGAAAGCACGGAGAATTTTTACCACTTCCTCTTCTGGAACACACCTCCTGATAACATGGTCAGCACATTCTCGAAACAAGTAAGGTTCATCCTAAAAGTATCTTTTAACATCAAACAAGAATCTCTTTTGTTGGTAAAAGGTCAACTCATCAGGTATCAATCCACTCACAATGTAGTTTGTAAAGTCTGCATACCACGATGTAGGTTTGAGAGATATAGCAAATACATGTTCATTGGGAAAGGAATCATCTATGTCGACCTCACGCTCGGCATCTTCCCTTTCTTCTAACCTCAATAAGTGGTCGGCCACTTGATTTTCGTAGCTTCTTTAATCTTTTACCTTAAAATCAAACTCGTGTAGTAGTAGCACCCACCTTATCAATCTTGGTTTTGCATCTTTCTTCGCCATTAAGTAGCGGAGTGCAGCATGATCAGTGTGCACTATTACTTTGGTTCCTAGCAAGTATGCTCGGAACTTTTCAAATGCATAGACCACTGCGAGCAACTCATGTTGAGTGACCGTATTATTTCATTGGGACTATTCAAAGTTTTGCTCGCGTAGTAAATTGGGTGAAATAATTTGTTGCGCTTTTGCCCCAACACTACTCCCAATGCTATTCCACTAGCATCACACATTACTTCGAAAGATTTGGACCAATTAGGTCTGACGATAATCAGGGTAGATACTAATTTTTCCTTCAAACACTTAAATGCGACCATGCAAGCATCATCAAAATGGAACTTCACTTCCTTCTCGAGGAGTTTGCATAGTGGATGCGCAATCTTTGAGAAGTCTTTAATGAACCTTCGGTAGAAACCTGCATGACCCAAGAAGCTGCGAACACCCTTAACAGAAATTGGTGGGGGTAATTTCTCAATGACCTCAATTTTTGCCTTGTCAACCTCCAGCCCCTTTTGTGACACCTTGTGCTCGAGAACGATACCTTCCTTCACCATAAAGTGACATTTTTCCTAATTGAGAACCAGATTCGTATCCACGCATCTTTGTAGCACCTGTCCTAAGTATGTCAAGCATTCCTCAAAGTTTCCCCTACGACTAAGAAGTCGTCCATGAATACCTCCATAGAGTCTTCGATAATATCCGCAAAAATAGACAACATGCAATGCTGGAATTGTGCCGGAGCATTCACAACCCGAATGGCATCCTTTTGATTGCAAAAGTTCCATAAGGGCAGGTAAAAGTGGTTTTCTCTTGGTCTTCCAGCGCAATAGAGATTTGATTGTAACCAGAATACCCATCTAAAAAGCAATATCACCCCCTTTTAGATAACCGGTCAAGCATCTGGTCCATAAAGGGCATTGGGAAATGGTCCTTTTCGGTCCATGAGTTAAGCTTCCAATAATCCATGCATACTCTCCACCCAGTCACTGGTCTTGTTGGCATAAGTTCTCCTTACGCATTTGGGACTAAGGTTATACCTCATTTTTTTGGTATACATTGCACCGGACTTACCCACTTACTATCCGCAATAGGGTATATCACTCTCGCATCTAGCCACTTGATGATCTCCTTTTTCACAACCTCTTGCATTGGAGTGTTAAATCTCCGTTGATGCTCTACATTGGGTTTACATTCACTGTCAAGCCGAATCTTGTGGGTACAGATGCCAGGAGGAATTCCTACTATATCGGCTATTGTCCATCCAATAGCTTTGATATGTTTTTGCAATACTTCAATGAGCAATTTCACCTGCCTTTCAAGCAAATCGGTTGTGATAATCACTAGTAAAGTATTATTGGCTCCTAAGAAAGCATATTTTAGATGAGAGGGTAGGGCTTTTAACTCCAAGTTCGGTAGTTCTTCTGTTGATGGCTTCGCAGGAGGACTTTCTTTGTTTTTCAGGTCGATATCCAACTTGATTAGATTCCTTGAATACTCTCCTAATCCTGATAAGGCAGCCACCACTTCCTCATATCCTTGAACTTTGGATTCCTCATAATTGGCAAGTACAGATTCAAGGGGTTCATTCTTGCACATTAAATGGCTCACACTTGCCACTGCTTCATCTATAACATCCTCAGTGGACACCACATGGATGTTACTTGGTTGCTTCATGGATTTGCAGTTATTGAAAGTCACCTAATCATCGTTCACACGGAATTTCAATTTCCCACCTTCGATATCTACCAATGCTCTTCCAGTAACTAAGAATGTCTTTCCCAAAATAATGGGGATTTAGCATCGATCTCACAATCCAGAATCACAAAATCAGTTGGAAAGATGATCTGATCTACTTTTACCAATATGTCATGAAGTATCCCTACGAGGTGTTTGATTGATTGATCATCCATAAGGAGTCTCATTGTGGTTGCCTTTGGTTCACCCAAACCAAGTTGCTTGTATATTGCATAGGGCATCAAGTTAATGCTTGCTCCTAAATCGCACAAAGCTTTAGCGAATTGGAGCATGCCAATTGTGCACGCGATTGTGAATGCCCTAGGATCTTCTCTCTTGGTGATTGACTCATTTGTCATAATTACGCTGTAACTATGGGGTACCTCGATCGTTTCATACTCCAAGCTCCTTTTCTTTGTAATCAGCGCTTTCATTAATTTGGCGTATCCCGACATTTCTAACAATTCTTCCACCAGAGGAAGGTTAATTGATAGATTCTTGAATACTAACAAAAAAAATTGAACTTCTCATCTTCATTTTTCTTTTTCAAACGTTGAGTAAATGGTAGAGGTATTCTGGGTAAAGGGTGCGTGACTTTTTGAATCTGAACATGTTGCTCTGCATCCTCTTGTGGTTCTTTGGCAAGGTTTTGTGGAATATGCAATTCTCGTTCCTCTGTACCCTGGCTCTCTTCCTGCATTCGAGGGTCCTCATCCTCCATCACATTCCCTTTTTTCATCTTTCCACTACGGGTGACCACAACCAGCCCTCTTTCATTATCTTCCATCAGTGTCCTGGATGTTAATTGAGTTGATAATAGACTCAATTGACCTTCTAGTGTTCTGATGGCATCAACATGCGAATTCACTTTACTGTTTAGTGATGAAAAGTCATATTTCATTCTTTTAGCAGATCATCAGAGCCCTCAACTTTATCAAGTACGCGTGATAATAGATCATTTACCCAAGGACTACTTGCACTCCCTTTTGATTTTGGGCTTTCACTCAATTGGGTACGGTCTTCCTCATGGTCATCTTGTTCAGCCCAATCATGGCAATATCTCCTTGGTTCTTCACTCCTATAATGGTTCCAACCTTGATTTCCGCCCCGCTATTAATGGCGTGGGTGGAAACCCTTCTCATATCTTGTGGAGTTCCAACCTTGATTCTCCCCCGATCTCAAGTAACCGGATGAAGTACCCCCCTCAAATCTTTTGGAGTTCCAACCTTGATTATCCCCCAGTCTTATGTAACCTGAAGGAGAACCCTCCTCAACTCGAAATACTCCATATGTCCCCTTGATGTGCTCATGTATCACTTCCATTTGAGACAACATCTTCTTGATGTTTTCGTCCCTTTCCCTTTCTTTATCGAGTTGCTCTTGCGTTAATCTGAAGCACAGTGGGGAAACTTGGTCATCGTTTGTGTACCATGCTTGATTTACTCTAGTCATGCCATCTAGGAGAAATGAGGCTACTTCAAATGGTTGTAACATTATTCCTCCTTGCACCAGCTGATCAACTATCCCTTTATTCACCGAATCCAAACTACGGTAAAAATATTGGAGCAATAACTCACTCGGCAATCCATGCCTTGGACATTTTTGCAAAATTCTCTTAAATCGTGTCCAAGACTCGTGAATTGGTTCGCCCTCCTTTTGATTAAAATTTTGAATGTCATCCCTCAGTTTCATCAAATTTTATGGAGGGAAGAATCTTTCATAAAAAGCAGTAACCAACTCTTCCCATAACTTGATGGAGTTCTTTGGAAGCTCGATCAACCACTTAGTGGCTTCCCCAGTAAATGATAATGGAAATAAGTGCAGTCGTATGCATTCTTACGATAGATTCTTGAATGACAGAGGGGTGCACACTTCTATGAAGCTTCGTATATGTTCAACGAATCTTCATGCTCTAACCCTCCATATAACCCTCTTGAATGTATGAGATGGAGTGTTGTGCTAGTTACTTCAAATGTTGCATTTATGTCTGCTTGTGGGATGCAACTTGCATCCATCTCACTCACTTGGGCAGGGTTGTACACACTATTAATATCATCAATAACGTCTCGATGAAAAGCATCACCCGCTGGGTTGCCTGCTTGGCAACTATTTTCGCCGTTCACACTCATATGGCTGTTGAAACACACAATTACTCAAAACAAAACTGAAAATTAAATTAGTAAACTACCACTAATAAGAACAGAAACTCTATTAAACTAAAAATTCTCAAATAACACCACTCCCCGGCAGCGGCGCCATTTTGATATTTGCGTAATCAACGACACAACTTCCGATGCAAGTGTCTACGATCGTTCAATAGTATAATAACCCAACCAAGGGTTGGGGTCGTGTCCCAAGGGAGTGGGGAAATCAGGTATAGCTAAAACCAACAAAAATAACAAGAAAATCAGGTCTGGGGAAAAGTTCTTGGGGTGTGACCGCAATACAAGTTGAGATAAATCGATGGGTACATGCTTTCGATAGGAAATTTTCCAGATAATAGTGACTAGGCTAAGCTTTAGATGGAAATAAGTTCTCTCTCGAGTAACTTACCTCGTTTCAAATGGGTTACTCTCAGACACCCATTTTTCGCATGAAGTCCAGCCTATGCCTTACCCCACTCACTCTCTCGAGCTGAGTGTTAGGATATGGGACTAGGGCTCACCCTCCAGGCAGAACCTCATGTCGACCCACTCCTTAAGCCATCAGTCTAGCGGTCTTGGTTTCGCGACCTCTCTCTGGAGCAAGCCGAAAACACATGGGTGGTTTTGTATTTGCAACTACAAACCCATTAAATTCAACCACAACCACTAGGTGAAATCACCATTAAAATACATCTAACCTATCAGCAAGAAAAACCCAACAATAATATCAACACATATTTGCTAAATCACACCCCAAGATTGGGGGTTTTTAGCCACACATCAAGAAATAAGAAATTATACCTAAAATGACAGAGAAATCAAATGGGTATAAGAAATTAAACCTTAATATAAGCAAAGGAAGAAGAATGGAGAAGACCCACTTCCAATTTGGGGAAGATGAACTCCCTCTCTCTTCAAGTCTCCCACAAAACCTCTCCAAACTTGAGAGAAAATAAAAGTACTAAAATTATATTAAGAATATGATATTGTCTAATGATAATTTCTCTATAACTCTCAATGAGTATTTATAATTTTCAAAAATATGTGTTGCAAGGGATCATTCGGCAACATTAGTCGAAATCGCCGATCAATTCGGTGATTTGTCTTTTGGTGTAGTTCTTCGCCGTCTTGCACCATCCTTCAGGATTGTCGTGCTCTAGGTCATTAGGCGATATAGTACTGCTTTACGGAACTGCTTGGCGATGCGCCGACTGCTCCCTTGTTCCGCCGACTTGATCATTTCCTTCAAGCTCAGCACACTAGAACAAAAGGTGAAGTGAGACCCTTCGGCGATTCGCCAAGTGGACTCGGTGATCTTCAAGCCTTTATTTTCTCGTTCTTTTTAGCCTTTTCGTTCCTTTTTGCGAAGTAGTGTCCATGCTTTCCTTCAATCTTCGAATACCTGAAACTTAAGGGTATTCATCAGATATTGTGATAAAATAAGCATTTGAGGACACAATTTCTATTAAAATATAGCCCTAAATGAGTCCAATTTGTGGACTCTTCACTCCCCAAAAGATTCAGAGGGACTTTCTCAAAAGACTCGAAAGAACTCTCAAGACTTGACTCTTAACTCTACCTTGAATTTTAATTAAGAATTCAAGGTTATGATTTGTGATAGGAAAGTTGTCATGATGATTAAAAGTGTTTTCAGTTAGTTAATCATAAGAAACGGTAAAAAACCACTGTCTGGGAGTAAGTCTTTGATGCGGAGATGCATTTTAATAATTGGTCGCGAAATAATTTTGAAACAGAGGGGTACGCGATATCTCTGCGATGCGGAAAGAAAAACTCACTCTAAAGGAATAGGTCCACGTCGTGGACCTAGTACTGGTTTTCTATCCGACTTTTTCTTCCATGTTTTCTTTTGCTTAAAGTCGATTCTTTTTCTCAATTACTCTTTCCATTCAGATACCCAATACATGTACACAAGAATCTAACGAACACAACTCTAAAATCGACACGATTTTCTCAAGAACTCTTCAATCTCATCTAAACTCAAGAACGAAAGCCAATTTCAAGAAAACAATTCAAGAACATCAAACCTTCAAATTTCTTGAACGAATTTAGCACTGAAATTAACATGAGTGGCGTGTGGGTGAACAAACCCAACACTATGGAAGCTTACATACCTCTTAGGGATCAAACCCATTTCGAAAATCCATAACAAAACTCAAGAACCTCGATGAAAGCCTTGATCCTTTCCTCTTTTCTCCTTTTTTCTCTTCTTTTCTCTTCTTGAACTCTCAACTTGTTATGACCTAGGGGTACACCCTAGATGTAACATTGCGTACTAGACGCCGAAGGGCCTAACACCAAGCCACTTAGCATATCATAACATAAAGTACATAGAAATGATGTGGAAATTTTAAATTTTTCTTTACAATCAAAGTTTTTTATAAAAGCAAGTAGAAGTCTAAAACACTTTGTCTCAAACCATCTAATACAACTTTGAGTAACTCTTGGGACACAGCCCATACAAAAGTCTAAAACATAAAAGAAAGACATAAAGGTAATGGTGGCTCTATCCTTGATACTATGAGGACTCACCAAATCTTCAACTCCTTTGCACTTCTAGAAACCTATCCTCAAGAATGGAACTCAATGTCGCCAAACCCTACATTTGATAAGAATGTAGGCAAGAGTATGCGTTAGTACAAAATGTACTAAATATGTTAGCTAGCATAACATCATAAGAGCATACCATAATGGTTAGCGAACATAAGACATAAGCATAAGAGGCAATAACATATTCATCAGCATAATCTCCAACATAGACATAATACTTAGACCTTCATATCATAAGAGAACCATTTCATAAGTAACCTCCAAGTATACTTGTGCAAGGCATGAATGAGATCCCATAATCCCATCCATGCTAAGTATCCCCTTTGGTCCTCATAATCATATTTACCACCTCATGGTCTCACTCTTAACTTAATTCTCATAGACAAGGGAATCTTCACTTTTACTCAACATATCAAGGAAGGAAACTATAACAACAATCCAATCTAAGCATACATCATATAATATAAACACTTCATAATTAGCTTAAATTCATACTTATGCAATGTATGGATAAGACACCATAATCCTATCCACACTAAGTCCCATTTTTAGGCTTTCATGCATATTGATCATCTCTTTGATCTCATACTTAGCTCATCATAAAGGACAAGGGTAATCACCTCAAGTCATTCATATCATGAAATCATAAAGACAAGGGGAGTCACCTCTAGTCATACATATCATGGAATCATAGGTATTCGCCTCCATATTCATTTTAATGAGATAATGGTATTCTCACATAAGGAGCATGGGTAATCACCTCCATGATCAACATAAAGGCTAATGGGTAATCACCGCTTGCCTTGGGTGTCATACATGCATAAAGGGTAATCACCTCACACTCTCCATATCATGACATGGGTAATCACCTCGTGTTTAACTAATTAGGAATAAGGGAACTCACCTCACATTCCTATCATATGAAGGTCTTTGGGGGACTCACCACAACCTCATCACATTTCATAGCCCTTGGACTTAGATTCATTTTAGGTGAGAATAGCCTTTCAACCTAGAATCATTCTACGTGAGAGAACCTTTCATATCATATCATAAGCATGCATGAGTGTGTATGTTAGAATGTCCTTTCAACAACACAACTACATATCATGATCATAGACACTTCAATCTCAAAGTGTTCATAAACATATTCATAGATTCATAGAAACATGCATAATATCATATCTTGCCCTCTTATGGGTCAAGGTTCATATCAAATCAACACATCTAGAATTACTACATTAGACATGGATTCCATCATAACTCAAGTGATTCTATCACTTCCTACCATCTATCATGGATTAAGTAGGTAAAGATCTTTCATCACAATTCTATTCATTGGCCTTCTATTCTCATATAGATTTTACTCTCAAAGCCTTAGCATCAATAGTTCATCATGTTAGCTTTACTCTCAAATCCCTAGCGATCATCATTCATGACTACAAGCCCTACTCTCAAATATTTACTTCCTACAATCATCATGCGTACCTAGATCACAAGATATTATAGTCACAAGCTTCATTCCTAAGCAATTTTAACCATATTTCATCATAAAGGCTCAATCTCAATCATTACTAGTCATGATCCATCATATATACTTTAACCTAGTTCAATTCATGTTTACATGCTTCTTTTCTTGAATAGTTACTATACATAACATCAATTCTAGAAGATCCTCTATCAACCCTCAATTTCACTTCACAAGGCATAAACCCACATTCTTCAATTTCTTCAATTAGACTAGGTTTAACCAAGGAAAACATATAATATCGTCATAATATCTTGATTCAATACTAAATAAATCATCAACAAATACTATCCACTCAATTACAATCATACTCAACTTAACCCACAATATTGGAAGGAACCCTAACTTGAATAGGGGATTTCATCTTCACAATTGGGGGAATTCTAGGGGACTCCATGGATGGAAGAATCCATGGATGAATAAGCTAACATACCTTGGATATAAAGCCCTCACAAATCTTGGAAGATTGGAGGAATTGACCTACCTCGACCTTTCTTCTTCTTCTTCACTTTCTACAGAGAGGATTTCTTGGAGGGAATTGGGTTTGTTTTGGGTGAATTGAAATAATGATTTGGAATCACTTAATTAAGGTTCTAATAGATTTATATAGGTGGTCTAAATACTAATAAAACAATTCAAAGACCAAGGATGCCTCACCCACGAGACCAAGCTCATGCACTGTGGGTGGGTCCACAAGGCGTGTTGGTCCTCTGTGAGTGGTGGCCTGCAGGTCCTAAGTTGGGGTCTTGACCCACGACCCCTTCCAATGGGGCGTGGGTCCACCTACTGGGTGTGAGTCCCATCCGTAGGTGGCCTATTTTTGGGCAATTTCTAGGGGCTATTCTGGGTCCCCTTCAAGGACCCTTTGTTGATCCTTGGGAGGTCGTACCTTGACGCCCTAGCCCTAAAACCTTTATTCTAAGTACGGGAAGTTATATTTACAATTATAACCCTCACATCAAACTCTAGAACCTTCACGTAATATAAAGCTCTAGTTTAGCCTACTAGTTTCTGGGGTGTTACACAACTAAAACCCTAGGCGTATATTATGATTATAAAACTGAACCTAATAGGATTAGACCCTGAAAACCTTAGTAAAAACGAATTAAATCTTTTTGGATAAGGAAAAGACCAAAATACCCCTTACTATTTTCAGGTAACTTTCCTTAATTGGACAGCTGGATTTAAAAAGGGCATATCTCACTCACCCGACCTCGAAACTTAGCAAACTCAGTGGCGTTGGAAAGATAATTCAAATTCATTTCATTATATGTCTTGTATCCCACCTAAATAATCCTGTACTATGAGTTCTGGTTGTTTGAAGTTGATCCAAAACTCATATCTTAAGCATAACTTGCAAAATTTCAGATTTTGCTATTTCCAATTTAGTTCTTTTTGGAACTCAAGGTGCTACATATAGTGACCTTAACACTCAAGAAATTTTAAATTCCTCGGTAAAATCTTACTCATATCGAAGGATGGTTCGAGTCTTAGCTCAAAAAATTTCTGGGGTGTTACAATATCTCCCCATTGGGATCATTCGTCCTAGAATGATGACTGGACTGGGTATGGAATGGGTTATTCTTACTAAGGTCTGTGTCTAATGGTATGCTCTTACTATATGCATGCTTAACCCAAATCCTTAGGTTCAGGTTCTATACCTCTCTAAAGGGAATCTTATCCCCAAGACTATTACTCTTTACCACCACATTAGGCTCATATCAAGAACCACCTAATGTTAAACAATACCACATTCAAGCTTAGTACTCTAACAACTCCATGGACTCCTACTAACTAACTCCTTCGGAACCAACTAAGGGATCTCATTTAACTATTTCTCATAGTAAAACCTCATCCTCCTCTTCCTCCTTATTTATAACCTTAGATGGAATTATCACACCATCACTATCACGATAAGAACATCAACCTCCTCTTTCTAATATCACTCCATTACTAAAAGGACCTCCGTAAAGATATCTCCCATACTCTTTCGAACTCATTACTATCTTACGCTCAAACACTTGACTTGATTTCTCATCTTGTCATCTCCCCCTTAGGTCTAAAGCTGACACTTGAAAGTTATGGACCTATTCCATTATCTCTAACTGGTCTACATCCTCTTTTACTCTAACACTCGGGACAAGTTTATCTCATGACTACCGAATTCTCAATAAGCAGGTACTAAGACTTCTTTCTAAGGTGTTTCTCTTAACCTCTTCTGATTACATACCCTCGCGGTACACCTCTTAATGCTCTTGTGACTTAGCCACACTTCACTACCCTTATCTAAAGGTTAGGGTCTCTCACTTGTGCCACTCATATTTATTGCAGCTAATCACCTCAATTCCTCATGTACTCTATGTCAAGTCTACCAGATAAAATCTCAAGACTAACATCATCACCCTCATGTTACCATTCTTTGGATCATGACACTCATCTCAAATTCAAGCTTAATGTTCATTACTAAACCCAAATATCAATACGATTGCTCGCCTACTATGCTATACCTCATTACTTGATCAGTTCTATAACCTTCTAAACATCATGACCCTCTCAATCATATTATAAGCCTAGCTTAGATCTATCACTTTATGAATACTTTTGCTCTTCTATTAGACACTTACACTTGGTCATTACCTACGCAATGCCACTTCACCACAAACTCCTTTCTAGTTACAACACACTCTACCTCCTATGATGGAATCTTCACAACTCATCACTTCTTAGTCTATCCATAAGGGAAAACTCCTCATCAACAACTTACTGGGTGCATGACTATAATAACATAATATGCCCCATCACTATCTCCCTTTCATAGATTTTTATACCTCTGCATACTTTCGCTACTACTGCTTATGATCTCGTAACTCATGTTACCTTTTTAGGTGGAGATATTACCCGAGCTCTAAACATACCACCTCATAAGGATCTCAACTGAAACCAGGCTTCGGGTAGAGAGCACAACTCGCTTTTAGCTCAAATGCACGATTCATATGAATATGGGTGCATTTCTCTGAAACTGAACACTAACTCACTCATGGGCTTCTCTCAAGCCTCTCTGGAGTCAATAAGGTTGCAGCTTTTTTTGCAAAAAAAAAGCTTTGTGTTTTTTATATTTGATTGTAGAGGTTGAGAAATAGCTTTAAAAGGTCTTGGGAACACAGAGGCAGGAATTTCACAATTCAAGAAGCTCTACCTTGTACAAATGCAGATTGTAGATAAGCTTTTTTTTAGTTGTCACCGGTGTTTGATTTACCCACATAGTCAATTCCTTGCTTGAAATTGAGCCCAAAAACCTAAGGGGTTGTTTGGTTTGCAATCAAGTTATATTGAATTATTGTGTGGGAATTATAATATAGGGATTTAAAATATCTTACTTGAGTTTCTTCTTGTTTTTAATATTAGGTGCATGCATATCTTTTCATTATTTTTTTCCTATAACATTTACATGCATGTAAATAATCTCCTTTTGAAAAGTACAAAGTTTGTACCTTCAAGTTGATATTCTAACTTAGGTTTCTCTTAAATTACCAATATCAATTTTTCATTATTGTGTGGGAATTATAATATTTGGATTTATGCACTTATTTCGACATGTGGTGTAAGAATTTGTTTGGTATCATGCTTTCTTTCATTGCTTTTAGGGGTGTTCAAAACCGAACCGTAACCGATTAGCTAGCCACAAAATTGGCTTATGGCTTATTCGTATTGGGTTATCGAAAAAATGGTTGGGGAACGGATTAAAATTTTTACAATTAACAGCTTATGGGTGTGGGGACGGATTATTCAATTTCCTTACTAGGTAAACTGTTAACATGTTTACCATACTTGTATTTTTATTCTAGGGATATTAGCCTCATTTAATATTTTACCATAATATATAATAGTAATTATATATTTATCTTTTCCTAGTGCTTACTAATAAAGGCTAACGTTATAAAACCATGAAAACCTATTTAATTTTCTATAACTATCTATTTTGCTTTAAAGGATAGAGTTACAAGTTAGAAAACTCAGAAAAGCAATGAGGATATGTGCATGAAATATATGCAACAATTTATTGAGTCATTGACAAAGATGCTTCAAATGGTCAATGAAAATATGACAACCAGTTGAAATTCTAGATCAATTTATCCATTTTATCTTGTTACTGCTTAAAATTCATTATTTTTGTAAGGTGCGTTCATCGAAAAAAAAAGATACCACAGAAATTAGAGGTTAACCAATACACCTCCCGAAAACCGTCTGATAATTGCTAATTTGTTACCGAACTAACCAATACCTTATAGATGGGCTAGCAGATTAATAAATTTAAAAACCAATATCTGAAAAGCCAAACTGTTAGGCAAAGTTATCCACCTAATCTGTCTGATAAACAATCCTAATTGCTTTATCAAATATATAGAGGTTCTTTTTCGGCTTAATACATAATTAACTTGTTCGCTTGTCAAAATATTACATTAAGCCATTCGATCTAAGTCATGTTTCAATTGAACATACCTAATTTGAATATTTAAATAGAATATTTTGACTTGTTTAAAAATTTGGTATCAAGCCTATTATTTAATGACAAAATATTCATGGGCTATCTAACACACAAAAAATGAGAAAATCTCCTAATTCCTATAAATTTGCCCTTAAATGACTAAAATGGACTCTAAAAATTGTGAGACTGTACGTACTTCTCCCCAACTCCTTAGGGGAGGTTCGGTAATGGTTTCACAAAGAAATTACCCGAAATCCATATCATCAAAATATTCATGGGCTAACACTCTCGAATAACTGAGAAAAGCACCTATACCCATTAAATTGGCCCCTAAATGCCCAAAATAGATTCTAAAAATTATGAGACTATATGTACTACTCACCCTACGGAGTATTTCGTAAAGGTTTAACAAAAAAATCATCGGGAAGCCATATAACAAAAAAATCATCGGGAAGCCATATAACAAAAATATTCATGGGCTAACACATACGAAAAACTGAGAAAATCATCTAATTCCTGTTAACTTACCTCTAAATGCCAAAAATGGACTCTAAAAATGTGAGACTGTACATACATTCCCCCAACTCCCTATGGAGGGTTCCGTAAAGGTTTCTCAAAGAAATCATCCGGAAGTCAAATCACAAAAATAGTTATGGGCTAACACACACGAAAAACTAAGAAAATCTCCTAATTCGTGTAAATTGGCCCTTAAATGCGCAAGATGAACTCTACAAATTGTGAGACTATACGTATGCTCTCCCAAATCCCTGTTGAGGGTTACGTAAAGGTTTTACTAAGAAATCATCCAGAAGTCATATCACAAAAATATTTATTAGATAATACACATTAAAACTGAAAAATCACCTAGTTATTGTTAATTTTCCCCTAAATGCCCAAAATGGACTTTAAGAATTGTGAATATACTGCTCCCAGTACTTCCTACGAAGAGTTACATAAAGTTTTCGCAAAGAAATCATCCGGAAGTCATATCACCAAAATATTCATGGTTATCACACATGAAAATTTGAGTAAATCACCCAATTCCTATAAATTGGCCTCTAACTAGCCAAAACGGACTCTAAAACTTGGTAGACATTACGTGCTGCTCCCCTAAATCCCTACAAAGGATTCTGTAAAGTTTTCATAAAGAAACCGTCTGAAAGTCATATCACCAAAATTTTCATTTCCTAATACACACGGAAAATTGATAAAATTGGTAATTCCTTTTAATTAGCCCCAAATGCCCAAAATGGACTCTAAAAACTATGATAATGTACAGCTTACTTCCCCAACTCCCTACGGAGGATTCTGTAAAAACAATTACCTTCAAGTTGATATTCTAACTTATATTTCTCTTAAATTACCAATATCAATGTTTCATTATTGTGTGGAATTAAAATATTGGGATAGATGCACTTATTTGGACATGTGATGTAAGACTTTGTTTGGTATCATGCTTTCTTTCATTGATTTATCAGTTATATAGAGGTTCTTTTTCGGATTAATACATAATTAACTTGTTAAACTTGTCAAAATATTCCATTTAGACATTCGATCTTAATCATGTTTCAATTGAATAGGCCTAATTTGAATGTTTAAATAGAATATTCTGACTTGTTTAAACAGTTGGTATCAAACCTATTTTTTTTTTAAGAAAACATATTCTTGGGTTAACACACACACCAAAAACTAATAAAATCGCTTAATTCATGTAAGTTAGCCCCTAAATGACCATAATAGAATCTAAAAATTGTGAGATAGTACGTTTTGCTCCCCCAAAATCCTACAAAGAGTTGCGTAAAGGTTTCAGAGAAAAATTATCCGAAAGAAATATCACCAAAATATGCATGGGCTAACACACATGAAAACTGAGAAAATCACCTAATTCTTTTAAATTTGCCCCTAAATGCCCAAAATGGACTCTAAAAATTGTGAGATTGTACGTACGCTTCCCCAACTCCCAACAGAGGGTTTTGTAAAGGTGTCGTAAAGAAATCATCTAGAAGCCATATCTCCAAAATATTTATGGGCTAACACACACGAAAAACTAAAATAATCATCTAATTCCTATAATCGGCCTCCTAAATGTCCAAAATGGATTTTAAAATATGAGAATGTACGTATTGTTCCCCAACTCCCTATGGAGAGTTCCATAAAGGTTTTGCAAAGAATTGTTCGGAAGTCATATCACCAAAATATTCATGGTCTAACACACACAAAAAACTGAGCAAATTGCTTAATTCCTCCACATTGGTCCTTAAATGCCCAAAATTAACTCTAAAAATTATTAGACTGTACGTACTGCTCCTCCAACTCTATATAGAGGGTTTCATATAGAAAACATCCAAAGACATATAACCAAAATATTCATGGGCTAACACACAAAAAATAAAGAAAATTGCCTAATTTCTATAATTGGTCTCCTAAATGTTCAAAATGGACTGAATATATATAAGACTATACTTACTTCTCCCCCCAACTCCCTATGGAGATTTCCTAAAAGGTTTTGTAAAGAAATCATCGGGAAGCCATATCACCAAAATATTCATGGTCTAACACACGTGAAAAATTGAGCAAATCACTTAATTCCTGTAAATTAGCCTCTAAATGCCAAAAATGGACTCTAAAAATTATGAGACTGTATGTACTGCTCCTCAACCTCCCTACAGAGGATTTCGTAATGAAATCATTTGGAAGCCATATCAGAAAAATATTCATGGCTAACACACGAAAACCTAAGCAAATGGCCTAATTCTTGTAAATTAGCCCCTAAATGCCCAAAATTGACTCTCAAAATTATGCAACT
>JAJOOF010000769.1:0-34706 GCA_029582545.1 Solanum lignicaule
CCCCCCCCCCCCCCCGGCCCCCCATACCAAAAAAAAAATCATATTTTTTCTTTCTTAATTGTTCCACCAACCGCAACCAAACACTCCATGAACTAGACCCACGCCTGAACTGCATCACACGACTCCATCTTCTCCAACGAAGTTCCAAAAACAAAACCACATTTAACTGCTACTAAACTTAGCCTCCCTCGCTACGGTGAAATCAGCGAGGCAGCGACCCACACTCAAATAAATCACAGGTGCATGCCAGTGGTGAATCAATAAGCCAAAATCCAAAGAAAGCATAAAGAACATAATCACAAAATCACCCAACCAATCTAGAGAACCAAATAATATATTCAAAACTGAATTAAACACCCAAACTAGTTACAATCACAAAATTACCCAACCAATTCAAATTGAGATATACCCACGAAAAAAATGCACAACAATTGTCTCAATCGAAAATCCAACAGCATAACCAACAATGGTTGTGGTGGAGTGGTCAATACTCCTTCATCCTTAACCAAGAGGTCTCGGATTCGAGCCTCCTTGGGTACAGAGTCGCCTTTGTTAGGGAGCACTTTACCCCTAATGAGGGACTTCCCGGCACGAATCCGGAAGTCGGGCTCCAATGTGTATACCGAACATCGGGTGGGAAATAAAAAAAAAAAAAGAAAATCTAACCGCATAAGCAGGATAGAAGGTGGAATAACAATTTCAATGAAAAGCTTGTGTAGGTGTTTTACGTATGTATTGTTATCATTTTGAGTCTGTAATAGAGTTATTGCCTTGAAGTCTTGTAATATAGTTGTTACAAGGGGAAGGGATTAAGGGCCGTTTGGTTGCTGGATAAGAAACAAATTATTCCTATATTAATTTTTGTATAACTTATACGATGTTTGGTAGGTAGATAGAAAATAAGTTATTTATGTATAAAATTAATATGATGTTTGATTGAAAATTTAGAAACCCGCATGACTAATACATGTATAAGTTATTAGAGAATCTATGTATTATTTTATGCGGGATAGAAAGTGGAATAATTAATCCCTACGTAACTAATATCTGCATAAAATAATAAATAAATTCACTCATTAACTAATATCTACATCACTAATACTTAAATAACTCTAGCTAGCTACCAAACAACCCCTAAAAGTTTAATCCTAGGATAACAAGAATCTATAAGCTAACATCGCTTGGTTGTTTTCGTGGAATTGTTGGTGAAATCTTACACTAGTAGGTTGTGATTTTACTTCCTTGAGCAAGAAGGTTTCCACGTAAACATTTTATGTTCTTTACTTACTGTTTTTGTAGTTGCTTAATTATTTTCCTCTCCACTAGTTGTTTCTGATCAAGTACAGGATCCCTTTACCACAACCATAGTCCCCGTACCACTACAGTAAATAATCTACACCACCCTTCCCCTAATAAACATGGTTAGGGACTGAATGGAGTGGCACTAAGGGTATGCGTCAAGGTGATCCTATTTTAATTTATATGACATATTTTGACCTAACAAAAATTGCAAGTGTCGTTTTCTATCATATGTAACTTTAACTTAGGGATCCGTTGTTTAACAACTGGTAAACATTCTTACATTATTTGCTTGCTAAAAGTTTGTTTCACGAAATTTGCATAATTTTAAACGCAAACTTAATTTGTTATGATTTTAAAATGTATCTTAATTTTAGATAATTCTTTTTTTTCGTAATACTTAGACTCATTTGAACACGAAAGAAATTAGTTGAAACAATAATTTTCCTAAAAAAGAATACTTACATAAATATACTATATTAAGAAAATCTTTACTATTTATAGTAATAATATTTTTTTTTTCACTTGATCACTTTTAATACATTTACAATACAGTTTTAATACATATTACAGAGAACAATTTATAAAGCACATATAATACAAGTTTTATTGATGAATAATACATTTATCACACATTTTAATACACTTATAATACAATGTATCAATTTCTTACCAAACAAACATAATATATTTTAAAACAGTTATAATACATATATATTGCATACATAATTCACTTTTAATACATATTGCAGATTTATCATAGTACTGTTATATATTGTTATAAATAAAAAGTATCGCTAAAATCAGTAATTGTTTATTAAAAGGTACCTATTCAGGTTATTTTTCAAAAAAAGAATATTTCTATTAAACCCACCAAAAAAAACTGATTCCAATAAATACACCAAAAACTAGAATAAAAGGATATTCTTGACACCAAAAGCAAACAAAGGGTAAAATTGAGTTATTTATGATAGTTCAATGGCAATTTTACCCCTTTTGTTGCCGCAATGAATTGTCATGTCAACAATAAATGACTTATGTAGACATCCATTAATTTGGAGGGCATTTGTTGTCCAAGAAATAGACGGGGGATATTTTTTATGCCAAAAATAAACCGAGTGTAAATGTGAGCTACTTCAAATAATTCGAAGGTATTTTTGACCCTTTTCCATAGAGAGAAAAAGAAAAGAATTCGTCATAATTTTAAACTCACACAATGTAGTTCAAAGATGTTCTCAATAAACACTTGAATAAATAACGAATTTTCCTTTTATGAGATCCTAAAAGACAAAAATCCTCCATGACATCTCAAGAAAAAGAACTGATCTCTATCAAAATCATATTGCACAGATTCTGTTTTTGCCTTCACCAATTTAAGATCTGGCCTCTACAAAAACCTTATTACATCATTTGACCGATCACAATTTCTTAGCAGCAAGAATGATGCCTACATAATTTTAAAGACGCAATTATTTTCACTATGATACAATTAAATAACAAACTACATGACAGTAGGAAACAGAAAGGGAAAAAAAGAATTAGAGTTTTACTGAACTCAGTGATCTCTTCTCCTACTAGTGACAAGGTCGTTACTGATAACATCCTCTTCATTTTCACATTGTTGCAGAAATTCTCTGTAAGACTCGTCATAAGCAGTAGCCATTTGCAGATAATTAATCGCATCCTTCTTGCGGCCAACATTGATCAATGTACTGGAAAATAATCATGTACCACTTTAATCAATTGTAGAATTGGAATAAACAAGGTCTTCTAGAACTTGCTTTGAGAATATAAACCATGTATCAAGAATTAAAACAAACATTTACCTTGACAGTAGTACTAATCCGTCATAGTAATGGGCCTTGCTCTTTGGGTCATCTGGCTCTTTCAACGTGGCTATGCGTTCCAAGTGTGCAAGTCCCTCTCCCATCTTACCCTGTAAAGGAAAAGGAATGGTGCAATATCACTATGAGGAACCTACTTCCAGTATATAACTACGACACGAACTATCCTAGATTTTAGGCTTGGCTCAAGAAAGGAGAGGCCTTGAGTATCTGCCACTGACCAAGCCCAAAAATATGGCAAGTCAAGCTCATAACACCACAAGGAAAATAGAATTTGGGTCCAACTAAGCTCTGCTGAGAGAGCAACTTAGACAGTCATCATATTTAGAGGGCATAAACATGTCTAGAATCCTTAAATAGTATTGTCCGGCAATTATCTGGAGGTGTCGGTATCATTTCAGCTTCATCCACCATCCACACAAACTCCAGGCTCTGAGAAATCAGCCGACAACCAACCCACCTTCTAATTTGCTTGATTCAATCTCAATTTGAGTCCAACAAGTGGGATGAGGAAAGAAAGGGAGTGAGGTTTAGCTAAAAAAGATTTTGAGAACCGGTATTCTTCAGAATTCTTAATGCTGGAGACCTCCAAAAACTTATGAACAAATTGTGGTCTAGTACGAACTAATTACAGAGACCCTAAAAAGACTCGACTGATCAGCTTCCTCTACATTTGCTTCCTTACACTAAAAATAAAAGTTTATAATACAATTCCACTTATTCATATCAAACATCTGTAAGTAGAAGACACCTTTCGATGTAAGTTGAGGCCAGCTCCTCACATCTTTTCTTGTGGGAATCATCACAGTCGGGAAAACTCACTATGAATCATCTCTACAGTAGAACTTTATCATCAAAATGAGGGGAAACCATTAATGTCTTCTGTTCCGGAACTATAATAGGTTCTTAGCGTTTCCACCTATTCTTGTGGACTGCTTCCTTGTAACTTCCTTCTCCCTTCAAGGATTGGTCTAAGAAGAGAGCCAAGGACTAATTTGAATTCGTGCTTAGATAAATATACTAAGGAGAGTAAAGTGAACTATTTATCTCTGACTTTCATTGAACAAGATAAAAATGTTTTATTACATGATATCTGCAAAACTAATTTACTCGGTAAGTTGATAGCCCATATCTATAGACAATATGTTTCAACATCATCACAAGCTAACAGCCCATATCTGAGTGTTATATATATATGCCTCAAATTCTTTACAAAGACGTACATCCACTCATTAGCTTTTGATGATCTTCAAGCAGAAACTATTATATATGTATAAAAGTTAGACAATTGGGCTGAGCTAATATTGCTACTTGTATTAGACATGAACTTCTCCGTCACAACGAGCAACTTTTGATCCATTTTCATCTGAATACTACTCCAATTCTTTTACTTCCCCATCAGAAGAAGGAAGTTTTCGGTTTAAATAACCTAAGACTGGGCTAGTAACTTGCATTAAAGACCCCCTGTTTACGAAGCTTGCAATGCGGCTTACAAGTCCGAACCACCCCTCGTTAGGCTTGTTTTCAGGGATAACAATCACTGATCTAGTTTGATCATTCATCATAACCAAAACAAATCTACCATACTTATTGTGCTGAAGTTTAGCTAATTTAGAAATAGTGAAAAAAGTAAAGAGAGAACATGCAATGGCTAGGATTTCCTTCAATAAATGGACAAGGCAGAAATACAGGGAGGAACAGTAATCAGTTTGTCTAGAATATGGAGAGGAGAGGGGGAAGAGCAGCTAGGTATTGGGGGAGGCCAGGTTGAATCCTCATTATCATTATATAGAAGAGCAGCAATCAGGCATCAGCAGGCCTTTAGGGGCATGTGGGGCCTATAAGAATAAAACATACTCCCTCCGTTTCAATTTGTTTGTCCTATTTTGACTTGGCATGGAGTATAAAAAAGTAAAAAAGACTTTTGAATCTTGTGGTCTTAAATTAAAGATATATCAAATGTACCAAAATCTCCTTAAATCTTGTGGTCTTAAACATGTCATGTGGAAAGTTGAAATTAAAGAGTTGCCAAAAAGGAAAGAGGCATACTTTTTGAAACGGACTAAAAAGGAAAGTAGGACAAGCAAATTGAAACGGAGGGAGTATATTGTAACACCCCAAAAAAATTTTGAACTACAACTCGAACCATCCTTCGTTGTGAGTAGGATTTTACCAAGGAATTTAAAATTTCTCAATTATTAAGGTCAGGTCACTAGATGTAGCACCTTGAGTTCCAAAAAGAACTAAATTGGAAATAGCAAAATCTGAAATTTTGTAAGTTATGCTTAAGTTATGAGTTTTGAGTCAACTTCAAACGACCATAACTCTCAGTACAGGATGAGTTAGGTGTGCCATGAGATGGAAAATGAAAAGTCTTTGAATTATCTTTCCAACGCCACCGAGTTTGCTAAGTTTCGAGGTCGGATGAGTGAGATATGCCTTTTTGAAGTCAAGTTGTCCAGTTAAGGAAAGTTACCCGAAAATAGCAAGGGGTATTTTGGTCTTTTCCTTACCCAATCAGATTTAATTCGTTTTTAGTAAGGTTTTAACGGTCTAATCCGATTAGGTTCAGTTTTATAATCCAAATTTATGCCTAGAGTTTTAGTTGAGAGTTCAAGAAGAGTAAAGAAGAGAAAAGAGGAGAGGATCAAAGCGTTCGTCGAGGTTCTTGAGTTTTATTGTGGATTTTCACCATGGGTTTAACCCCTAAGAGTTATGTAAGCTTCCATAGTGTTGGGTTCGTTCACCCACACGCCAATCATGAGTTTCTATTGCGAATCTATCCATAAATATTGAGCAATTTAATTTCTTGATGAGTTCTTGATAAGTGTTTTTGAAGTTTCCTTATCAATAAAGTATTGATATAAGATTCTACTTGGGTCAACCTCAAACGATCATATCTCTTAGAATATAAAGAGTTACGTGAGCCATAACCTTTAAATTAAAGGTATTTGAATCTACTTTCCAATGCCACCAATTTCGCGTCAATCCAATTTCTGAGTAAAAAGTTATGACTATTTTAGTAACCTATACAGTGTTGTTACAAATTTAGCCGACAGAAAAACATTAAAAAGGGTTGTTTTTGTTTTTTTACCTCCAAGAAAACCCTAAACGAATTTATTGACTAATAAAAGGCTCAAAACAATCAGATTTTCATCTTTTAGTCCATCATTCTCTTCTCTCTCAAACCCTAGGGCAAAACTCTAAGGAAAAATCAAAGTAGAAGACTCCATTCAAGATTCTTTCCATCTTTTGCAAGATTCTTCTTCAAGGTAAGTTTTTCTCCAAGAATTCCATTATTTCCAACTCAAGTTCCTCCATACAATTATGAATCACTAATGAAAATCATAAATCTTGGCCATAGAGATTTCAAGAAACTAATTCAAGAATCTCAAGAAAGGTTTTCTTGATTGTTTACCTTCAAGCTAGGGTTTCAAGACTTCTAATCAAGTTCTTCTTCAAGATTCTTTAAGAACCTTGTTTTTTTCAAGTATGTAAGGTTATCATAGTGTTGGACTAGTTCGTCCTCACGTCCTATATCTTCTTTCAAATCAGTAAAAGAGGAATCTAGGATTCTACCCCCTAAATTTGAGTATTCTTGAGATAATTTGATTTGAGTTCTTGAGTTCATGGTTCTTTTAAAAATTCTATTTCTAATTATTGAGTTTCCATATTTTTATTGAGATCCTTGAGTTGATCTGTTCATGTCTATAATTCAGCATGAACCCTATTTTGAGTTATAAATCTTGGGAAGTTTTTCAAAGCCAATACTTGAGTTTTAAACTGAGTTTTGAGGAAGTAAGTATGAGAATGAGAAGAGTCGTATACATGAGTTCCATATTGTTATTTAGACCCTTGAGACGAGTCGTTCATGCCCATAAATCCCGCATGAACTCCATCATTTGAGTATCTTTAAGAGGAGTAGTAACTTCAAGTTCTAAGTCTAGAGTATTGAGTTCCTAATCATTTTGGGATTATATTCCTAATCATGGGGCTACTACATGTTACCCATGAAGGTCCTTGAGTTGAGTAGTTCATGCCCATAATTCTGCATGAACCCAATGAATCGAGCAGTCTTGAGATGAGAGGTATCATTAAGACCTTGAGTTAAGTAGTTCATGCCCATAATTCCGCATGAACCCTCCAAGTCGAGCATTCTTGAGATGAGTAGTATCATCGACTCCTTGAGTTCTTGAGTTCCAAGTATTGAGTTCTATGCATGGTTATTGAAAACCTTGAATTGAGTCGTTCACGTCCATAATTCGGCATGAACCCTATTTTAAGAAGATTTTTTACAAATTGTTTTATAACTTGTTTTAAAGACTTGAGCACTGAGTTGAGGAAGAGTAGAACTGAGTTCATTTTCTTTAAAATGATATATGGGAACTAAGTATTCCCAAGAGTAAATGTTTTTACATTTAAGATGAGAGGAAACTGAGATTTCCAAAAGAGTTTTGAACAGTTTGAGTACAATCGCTTTTAAGAGAAAGATTTTTGAGTAATAATCTCAAAACACAGAAAGAGTTATATTTTTAAACATATGAGCTAGTTATATTTTGGGAGTAGTATTGGGCACCGATATGGGGGAGAGTTCAGACAACTCACAGCCCCCATAAATCATTTAGCCAACGTGGGTAGAAAGGGTCATACTTTTTAGATGATTCCTTAATGCTTTTTAGCATAGACTAGTGGATCCACTTAGTAGTAGGTCTTATACCCCTGGCAAAGTATAGGACAGTTCTGGCAGCGTGGGCGAGACGTTGTATCATCACATAGCTCATAGTGATGATTGTCGATTAGAGAAACTCCCACAGAGATATTTTGTATTCTTATATACACAGAGTTTATTTTGTATTTTCATATACAAACAGAGTTATTTTGTATCCTTGCATACAAACTGAGTTATTATTGTATTCTTAAATAAATTGAGTTGCTTTCTACTATTTTAAAAGCTTTCCATATATTGCATCTTTTATTGTTATTTTATATTGAGTTGAGTATCCAGAGTCGAGTATCTTATTATTGAGTTGTTCCTTCTTTCACTGAGTTGAATATCTCCTTATTAAGTTGAGTCTTATTTTCTCTGAGTCGAGTTGAACCATGTTTCTTTGAGTTGAGTTGAGTAAGTTGAGAAGAGGTAAGTATGTTTCCTTTTTATCAAGTTCAAGCCTATGTGTATGCTTTAGAATTCCCCTTACATGCTCGTACATTCCACGTACTGAGCTAGTTGGCCTGCATCGTTTCATGCTGCAGATACAGGTATTCAGGATCATCAACGGGCGTTTCTTTGAGGTCATGTGATATTCTAGTCAGCTTTGGTGAGCCTTCTTATATTCCGGAGGATTTTACCTTTACCTTACAATTAGTAGTTTTGAGATGTCATGGGTCTTGTCCCGATATCTTTCTATAATAGTAGAGGCTTCATAGATAGACAGAGTTGAAGAGTTTTCTGTATTTACTTTCTTTTGAGTATTGTTCAGACTTTCTTAAAGTTCACTATTGGCGTTCAATGAATTTAATTCAGTTTTAAGCTTTTGCATGCTTGTAGTCAGGGTTCGCTTGGGGACCAGCAATGATTCTTGAGTGCCGGCCACGTCCAGGGTGTAGACTCGGGTCGTGACATATATAAAAATGGAAGATGAAGGATTGAGGAATTTCAAGCTAAACATACTTCAAACATACTGTAGATTCTGAGGAATTTCACAAACATTTGAATAGAAAAGAGAACTAAGATGAAACTTTTAGCAACTACAACCCCAGAGGAAAAGGAAGAGGGAAATTTTGTATAGAAACCTTCTCATCTGAAAATCCATTTAAAATTATACCACAATAGAGTTTCAATAGTCCAACCCACTCAAAGTGTACCAAAATAAATCCCCTATATACATGGATTCTCTATTGTCGTCAGTCCGCCATGTCATATGGAATCAGGTAAATGATGCAAGGTACTCAATATCTGTGACTAGAATTATTATTGATTTATGTCGAGTAAATATAATGTCTGAGATGAACTTGAATGGAGTGGTCAGTGAGAATTCATATAGCCGATCCCAATTTGCTCGGGATCGAAGCATAGTAGTTGTATTTATAAGTCAATCATCAAGCCAAGTTCTGAAAACACCATTACCTGCCGTATACAGGCAACACCTGCCCATTGAGATGATAGAATCAGCAGATCAACATCCTCAATTTCCATTTGATTCTCCTTTAGCAGAAGCTGAACTTGCAGAAATTGACTTTGATCAGTAACAAATCAACTCTGCTGGATTATAGCAGCCAAGTTAAGTTCACATAAAAAAAATGAAGTTTTCTGCAGAGTAAACTGCATACTGCATAAACTTTAAAAGGTCCCAAATATAGAAAAACCGATTTTGACTTTCCCAAGTTCAGTCATCCTTTCCATGAACTGAAATTAATAACGTTCAGGAAATTCTTAGGCCACGAAAGCAAATTGATATTCTTCATCAAGAAGATCAGTAAGACTTCAAACTCAACCTTAGCAATAGTACGTTCCAAGTATTCAGTAGCTTCTGGTAAGGAACCATCTTGCAACAGTGTCTGGCCAATAATAAGCAAAGCTCGAACATTCTCGGGATCCTTGGCAATAGCAAGTCTGTAACACATTAAAAAGAGAGTTAATATCTCATATGGTCACTCAACTAATACTTATTTTCACCAAAAGTCACTCAACTTTCATTTATAACCTCAAAGTCACTCAATTATGGATTTTTCTCACAGAAAGTCACTCAACTAATAGTTCTTTTCACAGAAAGTCACTCAACTTTCTTTTATAATCTCAAAGTCACTCAATTATGAATATTTTACCTACAAAGTCACTCAACTATTGATATTTCATTTAGAAAGTCACCCAACCAATTTAAATATGTTTTCATTAAATTTTGTTAAAAAACAATTTAAAAAAATAATAATAATAAGATGCTCATTTTAATTAAATTATTAAAACATAATTTTTGTTTTAAACTAATTTCTGAAAAAATAATAAGATTCTCATTTTAATTATTTTATTAAATTTATTGAAACACAGCTTTTATTTCAAACTAATTTCTTAACAAAAACAAACGGTAAGATACTCATTTTAATTATTTTATTTTATTTTTTTTAAATACCAATTTATTAAAACGATTTTTTTAATAATATGTTATGCTGCCAGGCACCAGCACTAGCAACGGTGGATGCAATGCAATGCATCATTTTCGATTTAAAAAAAATGCTACCGTGTAAATCTTATTATTTTGTATTAGGTTCACAATAGTTATTATTTCTTTAAAAATTAGTTTAAATAAAAATTGTATCTCAACAAAATTTAATAAAATAATTCAAATGAATATATATTAGTTTAAAAAATATATAATTTAAAACAACTTCAATAAAATTTAATAAAATAATTAAAATGCATATCTTCTATTTTTTTTTTTAAAAATAGTTTAAAACAAAATTTGTGTTTCAACAAAATTTAATAAAAAATTAAATGAGCATCTTATTATTTTTCTTAAGAAAATAGTTTAAAACAAAAATTGTATTTCAACAAAATTTAGTGAAAACATATTTAAATTGGTTGGGTAACTTTCTAAATGAAATATAAATAGTTGAGTGACTTTGTAGGTAAAATATTCATAGTTGAGTGACTTTGAAGTTATAAAAGAAAGTTGAGTGACTTTCTATGAAAAGAACTATTAGTTGAGTGACTTTCTGTGAGAAAAATTCATAGTTGAGTGACTTTGAGGTTATAAATGATAGTTGAGTGGTGAAAAGAAGTATAAGTTGAGTGACCATCTGAGATATTAACTCATTAAAAAGAGGATGCTACAGAGAAGAAAAGAAAAGAAATGAGGCGGTGAGGATTGCTTTTATTAGTGGAGTGAAATACCGTAGAAAGGACATAGCTTCATCTTTACGTCCTCCTGCTAAGTGTTTGATCGAAAGCTGATGAGGTTTCAACAAACAAAGATTTAGAAAGCAGCAAGAAAAATTCAACATTTCAAGTCTCAATATCAGGAAAAAAAAAATAGTTACTAACATTAACCAATTCTTGAGGTGATAGGTTCTGGACAGATATTTTGCTCTGATTTTTTGATGGATCTATTTTGATTTCTCCAGGATTAACCAACTCTTTCGGATGTGCAGCTTCTAATTGAGGATCCTTCTGAGGTAGCCCCAGTTTCTTGCGAACATCTGGATGCTTTAGAGATAGTTGCTGTATATGAAAAGGTAATGAGTTCTTAGAAATTATTTTTTTCCAATATTCACCACACCCATTGATTCATGAAGACGTGCAAAGTGCAACCTTAAGAAGCAACATTTTTTAACCACCTCTATTGGACAAGGAAAAATTTACAAAAGAGAATGCCAGCTATGTACGATTTGCTAGACAGACTGTGTCTATAGAGGGAGCAGAAGTAAAAAAAAGAGGAGATCATAGACATTTTTCCAAGGAAAGTTTGAAGAAAATTTCTATCTTCATTATCTAGTAGTTCATCTATCATGCTCTGTTTCCACGTTAGGAGGAGGAAAAAGCAAATTTGAAACTTAATGCCTTTTGTGCAATAAGACCTCTTGGCATCCAATGCATAACACGAGAGGTTACAAAAACTTCCTACTTCAGCATTTATCCGCATGCCCAGTCAAGCAAGAAATAAAGTTCGGATGAGGAGCCTTAGGAAGAATACTTCAGAAGAGATACCTGAATAACAGTCATCGAACTATTGGTAAGCCAAAACACTAAACTCCCCTGAAAAATAGAAAAATAAACAAAAACTTCATGTCATGCACACAATCCTTTGTCAGATATATCAATATAGAAGGGCAAGCGAATGAGTCAGAAAGACAATGCAATTATTTTATTTTTCAACCCCCTATCCAACCCAACACCGAAAATTTAAAGAAAATTAAAGAAAAAATTAGTGACCCATCAATGTTAATATCTATTTGTATGTGATCAGTCCACCACTGCTACCATTCTTTCACATAAGCCTGACAGACAACTAAATCAAGTTGCTCCATCCATCATCAACTTCAAAATCCGTAGGGGCTACTATTTGTATGTGATCAGTCCACCACTGCTACCATTTTATATTGTACTATTGGGGTAGTCTCGTCAGGTCATCTTTCAATTGGAAACTCATTAACTTCCAAAGCCTCTGCTTTCACCAATTTCAAACAACCATTAGATGTACCACTAGTTCATCACGATATCAATTACATTAATTGCATCTCTTATACCTAGTACAATCCATCTCTGAGGCTATAAAAAAAAGAGAACAGCTCGCAAGAGAAACTAACCCTATCAAACAAAAACATTAAATTATGATATACTACTTGCAATCCATCCAATTATAATATGGTTTGAGTCTGTTAACTTTATAAGAGCAAGAGATAGGCCCATAGAGCTGCAAATTACAATGACAAAAATCTCATACAGTGCGAGAAAGCCTAAGTAGACATATTCAAGCTAGACATGATGCAAACCACCTAGAAAAGCAAGAACATCCCGACTATTCCAATTCATAGCTGAAAAAACAGTATATTTACAATACCATAAACCCTTTTTTCCTTAAATGGAGAAAACAATTTTAAGATAAAAAGGGGTCACAAAGAATGGACATAAAAGTCAAAAGTGTGCCACCATTAACAACTTTCAAGAAAACAATGACTCCAGCAATTGTTGAGACCAATAAATTAACAGGACATAAACCAGGGAAACCAACATAAACAGTTCAAAGATCAAAAGTCAGTTTCCTTCTTCAAGTTAAATTAAAATTGGACCACAAAGCTCAAAATAATAAAGGCAAACATGGGATGCCAAGTTTAAACATAAAAATGGACAAATCCTACAGCACATGTTTTGTTGGAATCAAATGGTTGATTACCTGGGGCATATTGAACGTAATAAATAAAAGGGGTAACGTCAGGACTCCCAAGTACTTCTGGTAGTACTGTAACCAAAAAAAAAAAGTAAAAGTGTTAAGACTTACATCTCAAAGTTATCATCAGGAAAACAGAAAACTATTGATAACATACTAATGATCTATGTTGCTCGGACTCTCCAAAAATGATGCCACACCCGTGCGGATCTTTAAAAAATGCACTACTTTTGAAGGATCCAACACGCACTCGTCGACATTTTTGAAGAGTCCAAGCATCATAGCTAATGATCACTAATTTCTTGAGGGGATTCCAGAATTTAGAGTAAGGGGGTTTAAAGATGTACACCCTGTGTGTTTAAAGTTGTCCTTTGTTCTGTGTTGAAGGTTTATGCGCCTAAATTTGAGAGTTTTTCCATAACATCTCACACGTTCGTGGACATCAGATTTGATTTATTAATATCTTAACAAAGATTTTTTTATTTTTGATGAAGTAAGATGCTGTATTTGAAAGGCATCAAGGAGATGCAAGTTACATACACAAAAACATGGTTAACTCCTGAGAACAAAAACACCTATCTAATCAGGGAGTTAGCCACAAGCAAAAGCCAAAAGAATGGTCGCTGAGCACTATTGACGAAGCTAATGAAATCTAAGAGGGGTAATTTATCATTAACCAGGGATAAATTTCTCCAATGGAAGAGGTTAATAAGGCAAAAGGATTTCAAACTGCTAATCCAAAAATGAAAGATGAATTGTATTTTGAACTTGCATTTTGGGTGTCAAGAATTTTGTATAGAGGAGGCTGACTCCATACCAGACTTTTTGGAAGTCTTGTGAAATATATAGGCCTTTTACTTTCTGTTCTACAGTGGCCAGGCCCAGCACTACCTTTATGCTGATGAATAATACGTTAACATTATAAAAAAATAATTTTATATCTCTAGATACTTAAATTATATTTCAAAGGATTGAAAAATCGATATCCGAATGCACTTCACAAATTCTATGATTTGATACTCGTACTCCGAAACTAGGCATTCTTTTTGGATAGGAGGATAGAATCTTGGGTAAAAGGACAAATATAACCCCGAACTATCGTAAATGGTATGCAAATACCCTCCGTCATACTTTTGGGACGTAGGTGCCCCTACCGTCCAAAAACTAGAGCATATATGCCCTTCACTCTAACGGAAGACTAAATAGGGACACGTGACACAATCTTATCCGTCGATCCAATATTTAATAAATGTTGGATCGGTGGATAAGATTATGACACGTGTATGTCGGTTAGTATAAAGGGTATATATGCTCTAGTTTTTGGATAGCGGAGGCACCAATGTCCCAAAAGTATGACGGAGGGTATCTACATACCATTTACGATAGTTCGGGAGTATATTTGTCCTTTTTCCCTAGAATCTTTTAGATTTTCTCAAATTCGTCAGATAACTGTGGTAATAAGATAATCGATAAGTTAAAGATGTACCTCTACAAATGGAGTTTGAATAGAGATTGGTTCAGTCCCTTTATTACGCAGAAAATGACGAAAATCACTTCTAGATCAAAGTATGAGGATATATCACATAAATTTCTGACAGATTACTGACCTTGGCTATTAATCCCACGAATCCACTCATTTTTTCAACTGAAGATTTCTGAAAGGATACCTGAAGTAATAGAAAGAGAGAGATCATCACTATCAAAAAACATGGAGAAAAAACACTTCGAATATCACTTGCATAAGAAACTAAACCAAGCTCACTATACTATATACTCGAATACAGAAACTTCTCCCCCCCCCCCTAATATTCCCTTCCCATTTACGAGACAAAAGTTTGTAAAAATCGTTTGGTGCGTAAGGGTAGGAGAAATTTCGAGAAAAAATTTCTTTTAAATGTAACCCCCCTAGATGTTTACTGAAAAAAAAATGTAACCCCTTGATGTTTTTCATTCTTATTTATTTATATTTTTTATCACGAGTAGATAACACTATTTGGTGTAGCTAACATCATATCATGTTTTTCAAATTTCGAAAACACACGAGTTACTTTCCAATTAAGTGAAGTCTCCTATTTGAATCCCATCACCAATAATTAGCCAACTACTTATATTATTCTTCCCACTTTCCTCGTTTGTTTCTTTCCCTTTCATCTTTTGGTTGATTATCTTTCTTCCTCATAACCCCTTTTATTGGTGATATTCTTTCTCTTTCACTTCACATTTGACGTCACACTATCAGAACTTTTATCCATCTCATCCTCCAAAAACACGTTATTTACCCAGGTCAACCTTCTCTATTCTTTACAACCCACAGCCACAAGAAATACGGGTGCTATCAGATAAATCTTTTCCATTGTACTATTGCATCCTTTTTTGGTGAAACCGAAAGGCTTGGGCAGTTGAGTGGAATGAAAATTGAATTATGCCTTTAGATGGACCCTGTTCCAGTCTTATCTCATACACTGAAAATGTAGCTTACTTTAACTAGATTTTGCAACTGTGACTGTGGTGTGGATACTCAGCCTTGTCTTAGGCATGCCTTTAGGCAGGGAGTTCAAAGAGGTAGAGATGTGGGATAGAATTATAGAGAAGTCTAAAAGGAAACTAGCCAAATGGAAGTCACAATACTTATCTTTAGGGGGAAGGGTCACACTGATTAATTCAGTCTTGGATTCCTTGTCCACCTATGGGATTTCTTTGTTTCTCATCCTGGACAGTGTGGTGGAAAAATTTAACAGATTAAGAAGGGATTTTTGTGGAGAAGGAATAAAGAAGGAAAGGGTTGCAATCTACCCCTCCATTCCATATTAATTGAATTTTTGAGGTGTTTCACACCCTTTAAGAAAAGTAGATTAAGACATAAATTGAACATAGTTTTCCATTTTTACCCTTATTAATTATTGTCAAATTTATTGAAGTCATCACATTGAAAATCCAAATGAAGGGTAAAATTGGAAGAACACTCTAAAAGTAGTCCTGAAAACTGAACAATTAAATTAATTTGAAAAATGAAAAATGCCTCAAAAATTCAATTAATATGGAATGGAGGGAGTAGTAAAATGGGAAGTGACTCAATCTAGCAAAGGCCAAGGAGGAGTAGGAATAAGGAATCTGAAGACCCAAAACAGTAGCCTTTTGATGAAGTGACTTTGGAGATTTTGTGAAGAAGAATCCTCTCTTTGGAAACAAGCAATTATCCATAAGTATGGGCAAACCAATCACTGGTGCTCAAATGAGGAAAATACTACATATGGGGTGGGTGTTTGGAGGGGAATCAAAGCACTATGGCCAAAGTAGCAGGAGAACTCTAGGATTAGGGTGGGCAATGGCCTCAAAACCAGGTTTTGGAAGGATAATAGGCTAGGTGGATCTCCACTGCAGGTCAGATTCCCAGATCTCATGATGTTATGTAGGAATCCAGAGATAAATGTTGCTGAATGTTGGTCTAACCATGGCTGGAGTCTCAATTTCAGAAGACACCTAAATGATTGGGAAGTGGAAAGGGTGGCTAGTTCGCTAAATGAAGTGGAAATGTTTGCTGGAACCACAATGGAACCTGACAAGCAAAGGTGGAGACACACTAAAGAAGGAAGTTTCTCTGTTAAAAATTTGTACAGGAGGAGAATAGTGTTATGCAGGAGGAAGAGCTAAGGATATGGAAGAATGTATAGAAGAATATAGCTCCAACAAAGGTGAGATGCTTCACTTGGCTAGTAGTTAAGAAGGCATGCCTTACTCATGAAGTACTACAAAAGAAGGGGAGAGTAGCGGTGACTAGGTGTTTTTTGTGCAATGAAACAGGAGAGACAAATAATCACCTGTTCCTACATTGTAATTTTACTAATCAAGTGTGGAATCTGTTTTTGAGTCTCACAAAAACAGTATGGACAATGCCAGAGCATACAGAGGGTCTGATGAGCTGTTGGATTAGAAGAGGTGGAAGCATGAGTCAGAAAAAATGGTGGAGGATAATACCCTCATGCATATGTTGGACAATTGTAAGGAGAGAAATGGAAAGTGCTTTGAAGACGAGATCAAGTCCATTGATGTGAAATGGAACTGCCTGGTAACCTTATGTTTTTGGTGTAAACAGAACTGTATAAAGGAAGTAGAGGAGTTGATTGATTTCCTAGGTACTTTGTAAAGTTTAGATTTGAATCTCACTCCCCTGTTAACATGTTTTTGGTGGTGGCCAGCATTCCTAATGCTGAGGAATACAACAGTACTAATTCTCAAAAAAAAAAAAAAAAGATTTTGCAACTGTGACTATAAAAGATGGCTTCTTGAACCAATTGTTAAGGCTTAGTGTGGTAGAGAACATTATTCTTCTTCTTTTCCGGATAGCAATGGTGTCCAAGCAACTTGCACACACCTCGACTTTTCCACAAAGTACTTGCTACCTCCCACCAACACCAATACAGGGTCACTCTTTTCTTTTTAGAAGGAACACCAGGTAACTATGTCAATCAAGAATTAGGCAGATGGGAAGAAATCACTTAGTGATAGAACATTCTTCAGATTTCCCTTTCCATGAAAAAATCTCACAGAATTGGAGGATATGATTTGGGATTTGCAGATGGAAATGAAAGATCTAGGTTTACATTTTATTTTAACTAAAAATCTAAATAGGAACAAGGTCAGTGATGATTTACCCAACTTGTTTGGAACCGAGACATAATTGTTGTTATTGTTGTATTTTATTTGGAAAAATGCAACAAAGTCATTGCAGAGCCAAATAAGTTTTCTGCCAAATGAAAATTAAAAGGAAAAACAAATTGAATTTCTTCACTGGGAGAAAAATATAAGAATAATCTCTAGTCTCTACCACGTAGCCTTTACAATTGGTTCAAGAATCCACCTTTTTCCGTAACAATTGCAAAAGCTAGCGGGTAGTCAAAGTTGATTAAATAGATTTGAAATAAGTCCATCCAAAGCAAACATAAGAAAACACACCTGCCACTTCCTGATCTGATTCTATCTGCTCCAACAAGTCATTTTAGAGTGTACATTTAAAAGTAATTAGCAATATCCTGAAGACAGTACTGAAACTAAAACCTTTCTTGAGCTAACAAAGAACCTGAAGAATTACTAAACCAGTGCATATATGGTCACACTGCAGATTTCAGCATCAGACCTAAACCAACCCAGCACCACAAAGATAGAATTTATACCCTCCCTGCACTGACGCACAAAATCCAAAGGGTACCAGTGATGCCTAAGTTGGGTCCGCCTTCTTTTTCTCTCTGTGGTACCTTTTTGTTGGTGAAACTTCCAGGACCCCATTTTTTGAAGATGCGAAAAATGGAGAGACAGGGCAAGACTTTAAAACAAAAAAAAGCAGAAAGCATAATACAATAAGGTGAGGCAACTCCACAAGTAATTCTTACTTCTTAACCCATCTGGTTAACTGCTGAACTCAAGAACTCCACAAGTAATTTTAAGTCTTTGCTCATTAATCATCCAAACCAAGATGAAGTCTTCCCTTTTCAAACATTTTACACCACATCTGGGAAGACCAAATTTTACGGAGAAGATCTTATTAGTTAATTGAATACAGACGGCAGGAAGACCCACCTGTCAGTTAAATCTTCGGTTCTCAGGAATTTTGAGCACCAGAGGGAATCTGAGATTACAAGACTCAATGTTTGGTGGCATCATTGTTTGGGAGAAGGGTTTCAAGCGTTCAAAACCATGCAAGAATAAATTATTATTCCTTGCAACAGTATATCAAAAAGCCCAAAACTATGAAGGGGCAAGGAAGAATTATCAACCATATACTAGCTTTGGAGAAAAAACATATTAAGAAACAAAATTGATGCCGGTATGCAGATATCTCATACTATAGAACTGAAACATTTTTCCCTTTTCCTACTTGCTTCAGGCCTGCCCCAAATATTAAACAGTATCCAAGACCCACCAACAATTGCAAGGTGAGCACCAAGAGAACATGTCTGAACATAAAGTGATGGTTAACCAGCACGAAATCGATCATGTTGACGATCAAATTCATAAACATAAGATTGGATAACAGCCCCCCCTCCGAACAGAAAAGGAAAAAGAAATTATAATTGAAAATGTATCTAGTACCAAGGCCAAGAATAAGGTACAGGTCTCTTAATCCCATAATGAAACTCTGTTACCAGTTACCACAAAGAAAGACAACAACGAAACAGAAAGGCAGTAAATCTCAAGGTTGATAAAAGCAATATACCTGTATGTTGATATAATGCAATCCCGCAATCAGTAAAGGCAAGACTGGCCCTAAAACACCACTAGGGAACTCGGTCAAGTTCTGGAACCAAAGAATGCCCCCCTACAGAGAAATGAATGGAAATAAGTATCATCAAGTGGACAGAATATTTAAACTAACGAGAGTTTCAAAGGTTTAAAAATTTTCATATAGATACAGGAATCAGACTACTACTCCCTTTGTCCCAATTTATGTAGCCTTTTCCTTTTTACTCTGTCCCAAAATGAATGTCACCTTTCTACAATTAGAAACAATTCAACTTCAAAATTCTCCTTTTACCTTTAATTAAATGATTTATAGTCACACAAATATCTAAGGTTTGTTTTAGACCACAATTTTTAAATGTCTTCCTTTTTTAAACTGTGTCAAGTCAAACGGTGCCACATAAATTGGGACGGAGGGAGTAACTAAACCAATTTGGTAAGAAAAAACTATATACTTTTTTCTATTAAAGTCCAACCAATTAGGTAAGAAAAAATTATATACTTGGCTATTAAAGTCCTTTATAAAAAATGAAATTTTCTCTCAACTACTCTATTCATAGAGAAAAAAAAAGTGAAGAGAACAGTTAGGACTTGTATAGAGGGAAGTGGATGAGAAAAGAAATGATTTCTGCTAGAGGCAAATCTGGAGAATTCATGGTACAACTGAGTGGAGTTTTGTGAGAGTTCATGGACTAGAAGGTGAGAGTCCAAAATAGAGAGTTGGGACAATGATAGACTGTCTGGGGTAGGAAGTAACATGGGTTATAAAAGGAATTTCAAAAAGATAAGGTTCCCTGAGGAAAGCATGGGACGTGAGACACATTCTGAGGCAAGGGGATGATCTTAAATTTTATTACTATCATCAACTAGTTGACTTCCCTCACACAGGTATCAGATTTACTAGGTCCAAAGTGTGATTCAAGACCAAATCAACACTTGAGATCTTGGTGTAGGGGTTTAATAGGTCTAAACATCCTAGCAGCCAATGAAGTTCTTGGCTGGAGATTGAAATCAGGAGAGTTTGGGATCAAATGGGTTAGATGGATCAAGTTTTGCATCAAAATTGTCAGATACTTGGTGCTGTCAATAGAGAGCCAGTGGGGTTTTTCACTCCTCATAATGAAATTAGACAGGGAGATCCACTCCCTCATTTTGTTCATCCTAGACATGGAGGGTGTAAGCAAAATGCTGGAAGAGCAAAGGAAAGAGATCTAGGGTGTCAGGGTTGGCACAAATAGTAGGACCTTGACTTTTTTTTTTCCGATGAAATAAGAAGGATATTATTAACAAAAAGCATCAAGAAGATGCAAGCATTACAAAGAGATTATCCACTCCCATGAAGGCAAAAAAAAAAAAGCTATCACAATTATCAACATAGATCTATGGAGCTGATAAATTCTAGGAATGATTCAACCTTAATTACAGAGGAGTGGTTGACCCAACTAAAAGGACTAATTAAACATCTAGCCTTAAGAGAGGAAATGGGAGTTGGGATGCTATCAGAACACCTTTTGTTCCCCTCTATTCATAAGCACCACAAAATACAAGCAGGAACTTACCAGATCATTTTGATGGTCTTCCCAACTTTCCAGGAACTCCAACACACAAAAGCCTCTCTCAAAGAGCTTGGCATGACCCAAGTCAGTCCAAAGAGAGAAAAGAACATGTTCCAAAGGTCTGTGGCAACAGTGCAATGAAGAAACAAGTGATTGAAAGATTATGGGTTGCACAAGCACATGTAGCATCTGTTGGCTATATCGTATACGGAACTTCCTCCTCATGAGATTATCCTGAGTTAAGCAAGAACCACTAAGACTGACCCAGCTGAAACAGATGACTTTTGGAGGCATCTTAGATTTCTAGATAAGTTACCAGGGCCACAGATCAATAAGTGTCTTCCTTGAGCTTAGATGTTAGTAGCCTTCTTTGACCAAATAGGAGCCATCCATATTACTTCCCCAAGTGAGTCTATCCCTGCTTTGGCTGTGGACTGAGTTGGTCTGGATGGTGGCCATGAGGGCCATAAATTCATCAAACTCCCAGTCATTTAGATTTCTCGTTTAAGTCACATCCAAACATTATCTTCCCAACACTGAGAGATGATTGAGTCTGGATTGGAGGCAATCTTAAATATTCTTGGAAATACATTCATAAGAGGGATGTTTCCCAGCCAAGTATCTTTCCAAAACTGGATGTGCTCCTCACTTCCCACCTTGAGAGTAGCATTTCGATAGAAGACCTCCCACAACTTCCTAATAGCTTTCAAGACCCCTTTGCCATACGGAATTGTGACTTCATTAGAGCACCAGTGACGAGTGCTACCAAATTTTGCTTGGATCACCTCCCTCCATAGACCAGTTGTCTCTTGATTATACCTCCAGTGTCACTTCATTAGCATACACTTGTTATGTAATGTCAGGTCTTTAATCCCTAAGCCTCCAAATTGCTTTGGCATGGTGACTTTGGCACATTTCACAAGGTGGAATTTGTGGTCCTTACTATTACCTTTCTAGAGGGAGTCTCTCCTAATCTTGTCAAGATATTTTTGCACCTTAGCTGGCATAGGGAAGAGGGACATAAAATAGGAAGAAATACTATCCAAGACACTATTGATGAGTGTTACCCTGCCCCCTAGTGAGAGATATTGTTGCTACCAGGAAGCCAATCTTCCTTCAAGCTTTTCCACAATACCACTCCAGGCCCCAACTAATTTGCAACTAGCACCCAGTGGTAACCCCAAATAGGTAGTGGGAAAAGATCCAATTTAGAAGCACATGATGTCTGCCAAATTGTCCAAGTCAGGGACCTCATTAACAGGGTAGATACTTTTAGACATGTTATTGTGGAGTCCTAATGGCCTCAAAAAGCATAAGGGTGAGATTAAGGTATTGCACTTAGGATTTCTCAACTTCACAGAAGATCAGTGAGTCATCAGCAAACAAGAGATGTGATATAGAGATTGTTAGATCAGAACCACTGCCCACCATAAATCCTTCTAGCCAATGTAATTGTTTAGCCTTTTCTAACATCCTACTTAACACCTCCATAGCCAGAATAAATGAGAAGAGTTATAGGGGATCACCTTGCCTAATGTCTCTCATAGGAGAAAAAAGCCCACAAAACTTCTATTTACTAGTACAGAATACATTACTATGGAGAAACTGTATTTGATCGATCTAATCCACCTTTCTCCAAACCCCATTTGCCTTAGGATTGAGATAAGGGATGACCGGTTTAGCTTATCAAAAGCTTTCTTTATATCAAACTTAAAAAGAAGACAAAAGGTACCACTTTTCTGCTTCCAGTCCAAAACTTCATTGGCAATAAGAGTTGCATCATAGATCTGCCTTCCTTGAACAAAGGCATTATGAAAACCAGAGACAACCTCCAATCACCTTCTTTAAGACTTTCAGCAAGCACTTTAGCCAGGATCTTGTAAACACTACCAATAAGGCTAATAGGCCTAAAATGTTTAAGTTCTATTGCACCTTTTCTTTTGGGATTAAGTGCAAAAAAGAAGCATTAAAAGGATTTCACCATGTGACAATTACTATGGAGTGATTGAGGGTAACCAAAATCTCCAGCTTGATAATATTCCAACACTTCTGGTAAAAAGCCTAAGTTGCACGGACTCTTCACTTTCGATGCCGCACCCGTGTCGGATTCTCCAAAAATACACTACTTTTGGCGAATCCGACACGCACCCCTTGACATTTTTGAAGAGTCCGAGCAACATATAAAAAAGCCATTGAGAAACCATCTGACCCAGGGCTTTTATCTGAAGCACAAGAATTGATAGCGTTCAAAACCTTTTCTTCGAAAGCTTGTTCTAGAGCATTCTTTTCATCTATGCTTAGGCGACCTAAATCCTCAAAAGAAGTTGTGGGCCTCCCAGGTTCATTTTCTGCATTACTTCTTTCACCTGCTCTTTCCTTTCAATCAAGTTATCACCAACCTGTAACCTATCAATGTGATTGTACCTCCTATGAGAGTTGGCTAGCCTTTGGAAGTACTTAGTGTTTCTATCTCCTTCCTTCAACCACAAACACCTAGATTTTTGTCACCATGAAGTTTCCTCTGCTTATGTTGGGTTCTGAATCTCTAGTTTTAATTGTAGGATCTTGTTCTTTTCAATTTGAGACAATACCCTTCCCTTAGTAGCATGTTTTGCTATCAGAAGATCATCCATAACTTTGTTGATTCTTGTACTAAGCTCAAATCCAACTAGGTTGACCCCAAAAGCTTTGCAGGCATTGAACAATAGAATATGTGTTACCTCAAATTTTGTGGTCAAATCCAATAGGATACATGTTACCTCCTACCAAGAATAGGTACCACGTAACTCTGTCCACCAATGCTAAAACAGATGGAAAGAATCACCTAGTATTTTTGTCTACGCTAGAATTTGAACCTGAGACCTCATGACTCTCAACCACTTCATTGATCACTAGGCCACACCCTTGGGTATAAAATAATACATTGATTTCCACATAACCTATACATGTATTAGTTATGGAGATTTCTAAATTGTCAACCGAACATCAAGTTTATTTTATACATGAATAACTTAATTCCTAACTACCTATCAAACATTGTATAAAAGATCTATGAAAATTAATATAATGGATAACTTATTTCTTATCCAACTAACGAATGACCCCTTAGTGTCTTATAGTGCCTTTCACTTAAGTGATCAATGCTATAATAGAAGCATTACATGACCTTTAACATCTGACAGTTTTGGTGAAAGTTATTGGTTTATTAATAAAGAAATTAAGAAAATAACAAAGAAAAACTTTGAAAGAAAAAATATTGTAGTATTGTCAAAGGGAACTATTTTATTAATGACTCAGAGACATACATTTATAAATATAATTTCTAACTAAAATTAGAAAAACATGTTTAAAAACTTATCAGTAAAATTCAAATAACAAACAAAAAACTATCTCCTAAATTCAAGTCACATAGGACTCTAATAACATAATTTACAAACCATAAGGGCCTCTTTGGAAAGCCACCCTGGTAATTGGATTTGGTGTAATTGGGTATAATTACATTGTATGTCCTGTTTGGTTGGCCATGCAATTACCTGGTCAGCAGGTAATTGGGTGTAATTGGCAAGGTGTAATTACACACTCCAATTCACAGGGGGATACAACTAAAAAAGCTAGTTGGTCCAGAAGAAATACCTACTAAAGGGAAGGAATAGACACAAATCGGAAGTACCTTGTACAATATTTTGAAGAACTGCTGAAAATTATTGTACTAAATGTGAGTTGGAAGGTAATACGGAAGTGTGAACGAGAGCATGGAACATAATCCCATTGGCGGTTATGTGGAGCTAAGATCACTTTGTCCAGATTAGTGGAACATTTCTGTTATGTGCACTTCTAGATCATAAATGATATTCCAATACTGGATGCTCTTAGCAAATAATCATGTTTTTTGTGGAAGAACTTGTATTTGGGTTTTCCCCCCTTACATCAATATAGTTAACTTCATCAGAAAAAGCCATCTCGGGTGACTTTAAAAGAATCCTCGTTTGCAAAGTATAACTCAAGTCAGTGGTTGGTTGACAACCAATGTAATAATAATCTAATTATGAAAAATCTCCTAATAAATTGTTTGAATAAACTGGAATAAATTGGTCCAAAGGGCGGGTCACAGACGGATTTCTCGGTTATCAAAAAAAAAAAAAAAAAAAAAAATAAACTGGAATGAATATGGAGAATATAACCGAACTAATAGTCTGGTTTAGGGCATAGTTGATTGATTAAATGGTCAAGAGGGACAAAGAGGGTTGTCCAAGCAATAAAAATATGGTTCATGATATGATCAAGAGAATAAGAAAGGCTTTTTGAATTTGAAAGCCATTTGGGATACCTCTAAAATTACGGAAATCTCATTGGATGTGTGTCAAATGCGCTCTTTGTTTGCAGGAGGATATACGATGAAGGGACGCAACAACAAGAAGAGGAAAAAACAAGGCAAGCAAACTATTTACTAGTTATGTTGCATATATTGTGTGCCTCATCACTTACTTGAGAATTACCATATTAGTTTCACCACTATGTTGTCGAATCGCATGTTATATGCATCAATAATGCTTATACAGTCAGCTTTCACTAGCATGTTATATGCATCAGCAATGCTTATAGAGTCAGATATTCACTAGGTGTATCAATTGAGCCTTGTAAAAGATGATGATACAAAACCAAACTAAGCAATTAAGGGGAGAAAGAGAAGACTTGTAATACCAAAAAGAAAATCAATCCTGCACAAGCATTGCATAAATGAAAAAGGGTGCTCTTACACAATCAAAGCCTTCATGATGATGCAGTGACATTCTTCTAATAGTCGTAATCCAAAGAAAAAAGCAGGGCACCTAAAATTGAATAAAGATCATGACCAAGATGACAAAATTACACTACAACATCCTACTTTCATCAATAAAGTACCAAATTTCATGCGGAGATTTCAAAAGCTTAGACTGAATGTGACAATAAAAACAACATCAATGCATCTACTTTTTTTGTGTGAAGTGTTCATCAAAGACTAAAAATAAAGCAAACACACAAGGAAAAAGAACTATAACTTATTGTAGTCTAACTCCTATCATATTGAATAGGCAAATAATGAATTCTAAAACACAATGACTTTCAAAGTTTTGTTTTGCTACACATGCTTCCCAAATAAAAGTAGCAATTTCCTCAGGGGTTGTTTGGTACGAAGATAAATAACGCAGGGATTAATAACGCCGGATTAGCAATGCAGGGATTAGTAGTGTAGGGATTAGTAATACACGATTTATTTTTTATCAAGTGTTTAGTTCATTGCCTCCACCTCATCTTGTGTTTGGATTAAAACTCTACAAAATGCTTCTTTTCAATTATACCCTTGAATCATTATGAGATTTTCCATTTCATATAATTAGGTCAAGGTAAATTAATATTGCCGGACAATTTTTATTTTTTTTGGGCCTTCTAACTAGCTAGGAGAAGAACAATTTTGTCGTCATGTTTGTTATTTTCTCACTTGAATTATTTGAGGGTAAATAATTTTTATCTTAATAAATTGATTACTCACAAAATGTTAATTTTCAATTTAATAAAAATAGACCATCTACTTATAAAATCGAAAAGACGGTAAACAATAGTAAGATTGAATAAATCATCTACATTTACACATAAAAGTTGCAAGTTGTAGTTTTAATATGGAGTTAATATCTTAAAAGTTCACTCAACTTTTATAAGTGCTTTTCTACTATATATTTAAAATTTATAATGTATCATCATCAGTGCTTTTACTAGGAAAAAATGATAGATGCTTTTCTACCAATTTTTTTAAACTAGGTAGGCTAATATAAGAGGAGATAATGTTGTTGCCAAGTTTGATTAAATATTATTACAAATCAAAAGAAGAGATTTTTTTTTAATGATGTAATATCCTCCTTATGTTGATCAATTCGAATGCGTTACTCCAGTAAAATAACACTAATTAATTATTTAACTAATTTACAATATATTAATTATTTAGCAACAAACAACTCTCTCTAAATAATTAAATTTGTAAGCTAATTTATTTAAATAAATTTACTAGTACAAAACTACAAATATAAAACATAAAATTAAGAAAATAAAAATAATGATTAAAAGGATTTGAGGGGTATTTTTGTCTTTACATATTTTAATCACATGGTATTAAATCATATGTATTACTAATACCACCAAATGGAAGGTATTAGCTATACATCCTATAATACCATGTAGGGTGTAAACTAATCCATGGATTAGTTATACATAGGTCTAAAATCCTACCAAACACAATACAAAATAATACCATACATAATACATGGATTATTTCTTCTAATACTCCATACCAAACGACAACTCAGTGTTCTACAATGTATAATGAAAAATAGTCAATTATCTACTACATATGGAAAGTCTTCTAAGGCAAATAAACTTGATATAATAAATTATATAGGATTATACCTGAACTGTCAGAGTGGCGAAGTACCAGAAAAATGAAGGACAGCCTGCCGCTCGTTTCTCCTTGAAAAAGATTTTAAGTTGGTCCCTAAAACTCCTTCCTGACATAGGCGGAGGCAATGGAGGAGGCACTTAAAAATGCATAAAAAGATCAGTTAAAAAGTAATGGCTTCTGGCGTGCATACATCTCTATTAAGAGGTAAAATACTATGTCCCCCGTCTCAAACAACTCATTGAGGCTAGCCTCTTCACTCTTTCTTTTTCATCTATATTTTTTAGGGTGGAGATGTCATTAAAAGATAGATTCTTTACAGAACAAAGAAAATAGCAGCATCAGGAAAGTTATCCTGGTTCTTTTTTTCCGGTCTTTTTTAATCAGTAATGTGTGGGCTAGCTTGAGAGCACCTCCTCAACTGATCTACAGGGCAACTTGGCTGGATCACAAGCGTAGGTTTCCCAATTTATGCCCATCAAGGCTGAACCAGATGGGACATACCAAGTATTGTAGCTGAGATTCGAACCTGGCGTGTCCAGACCACGTTGTTGTTCCCATGCCTCAACCACTATGCCATCCTCTTGGGAACATTGTGTAAGTTTCATTTTAAAGAAGAGCACCTCAAGAAACATGAAATGATTAAATGAAGCCATAGCCAACTCTACTCTAGGGTGAATACATACTAAAGCACTTGGAGGGAAAGAAGTAGAACTGAAGATAAAAGTAAAATTTATATAGTTTTGTGAATCTTGGCCAGAAATGATAGGGAACAGAAATTCAGTTTCAAAAAAATGATAGGGAAAAGAAATTTATAAAAGAAACAGAATCTTATTTGTCATCTTCTAGTGACAAAATCACTCAGCATCCTACCAAGTTAATTTTGTAAATAGGAAGACCGAAAAAATTGTCTAATCCAAATATGAGAGCATCTCCTTTGAAGATTTTAATACTCTAAATAGGCACGTGGACAATACTTGGTTGAGGTTGAAAGATAAAGAGTACTAAAAGTTGAAATTGAAAAGAGTATTGGGAAGTTAGTTGTGTTTGGACATAATTTCACTTGGAAACAATGTTGAAGTTTAGAGAGTAAAAACCATTTTTTCACTTGCGATACTCCTCAAACCAGTTTTTTGACTTCAAATTCTCTATTTCAAGTTGAAGTTAAAAATAATGGACCAAATTGTAAAACAGACATTTATGGACAATTAACATCTCAAATTGAAGTTGAGATAATGACATAATTTGTATGGACAACAGGGGCTTTAAATATCTTTGTTCCGAAATTCCAACCAAAGGGAAAAGAGGTCCACCTACTCATTCCCCTCTTTTACTCCATCCTACTTTTTGAGTTCCAAAATTAGCATCAGATAAAGGGAAATTAATGGTGCTGAAAACAAAGCCTCACATTTAGGAAATAACTCTCCAATTCTCTTCAACTTGTGGAGTTGCAATATTACAAACGGGAATAACGTAAGCCTCATAGCCACTGTTGAAGAAGCTATAATGATCCACCTGCAAACCAAGTAAGTACAGTGTATGATTTCAAAATCAAGAGCCCATATACTAGCATTGGATAAAAATTAGAAAAAGAAAATACTAAATTAAGACATTAAAAACTGGCCGATCCTTGTGGGTAATTTAGTGAAGTGAAGGAGTGGGTCTAAAACAGTGAACTACAGAATGCTTTTTTGATTGGTATCAGTGTAGTACATAATTGAGTTGTTTCCCAACTAGATACCTTCCAAGAAGGTCCTTATCTGCAAGGTGGGTTTGAGCCTTCAACAACTCAGCATCATCATTTACCTCTGTTTCCATTTTGGGTCCATTTACTTTTATGAAATACTTCCAAGTAGCTTCTTCCCCCATTGTTTGCAGCTAGAGCTTCCTCCCCTAAGTAACTAACTGCCCTTGTAATTCCTATAAATGAAACTCATTTTTTTTTGCGAGGTAAGGACAGAGCAGTTATTTTCCACCATATATTACAATTCACAAGCTCTAATTTTCTGTATTGTTTGCTTAACTTCTGCATATGGATTTCAAGTTGTGTACCACGGCTCTTTTCACCTTACTGAATCAATTATCAAAGCCAGTTTTTAGAACTACATTTCAATTTTACAATTAGAACTACATTTCAATTTTACAACGAAACTAGGAATTTTTAAAGTACCAGCAAAAAGCTTAGAATTTCTGAAAATCAAATAAACATATATAAGGTGCTTAACAAAATATTTGGAAGGAATGCAGTATGTTACCAGGGGAAGCCAGTGAGGTCATAATAACCATCCAACAACGAAATCAAGGCACGTACTGGAAGAATGGACTCCTCAACACTTTCAGTAATGTTTTCGCTGATCAACAACTCCGTGTTCTCATACTGAGTAACCGCCGAGTCACTAATGTCACCAATTCGCGAGTCGCGAGTGGAGAAGGAACGGCAGAAGGAAACACTGTGCGGGAAAACACATTGTGGCTTTGATGTTAAAACCGAGTTCAAAATGTGGACATACCGGCTGTTCCCATGGTTGTGGTGGCGGTAGTGAACGGAAGGGTTTGAGGGTTTATTGTGAGAATCTGAAGAAGTGAAATTGTGGAGAAAGTAGATTCCTGGCGAATTACAAGAGTAACGGCGGTGCTGGAAGAATCTCTGAACGGACATGATGGGGTGGTGGTTGGTATCAGCGGACGGCGGGTTACAACGAAACTAGGATTAACCCAACAACTAAATATCCAGCTTCATTTTGGGACTTCAGAAAAGTTGCTTAAAACTTCGAACATAGTGCCATCGTCTTTTCCATGTAGAAAGCTGATTTTTCTTTCTGATTTTCTATTATTTCTGAGGGCTGTTTGGAAGTCACCTGTTAATTGAATTTGGTATACAACAACATATTAGTGGCATTCCACAAGTGGGATTTAGGAAAGGTAAAGTGTAGGCAGGGGCGGAGGACGTAAAATTATATATATATACTAGATAGACATGCCCGTGCTTTGCACAGGCCCAACATGAAGTCAATTATATTCTAGTAATTAGTAAGCATCAACATGAAGTCAATTATACTCTAGTAATTGGTTTTCATGCTCTATTAGATAAACTGACCAATGATATTGAAATGACGGGGTTAAAGATATCATATTTTTCGTGTTACGACTAAAATGAGATATCATCCCTTTAAAAGAAACAGAAAACAACACACCAGCAAGAATTCACATACATAAAATTAAAACTTTGTAGATCTCTGGATTAGCAACACAACTTTGGTGTTGGAAAGGTAATGATATATATACACCTTGATAATAATAGCATCTGGAATTTAATGTATCAAATCATTTTGCACAGTACAGAAACAAAAGAATGTTCTATTTGTGTAGAGACAGAATTGTGGCAAGCCATATTATCTTTACTTTCCGCAAAAGGACAAGTTTTTGTAAACAAAATCATTCAACTAATAAGAAATTCTAAACTTGATCTGATTAAATAATATAAATTTCCTTCCCACATGCATCTTAGTTTTTTTCTTCTTGAAAATAACTTTCTTGAACCACTAATCTTTGAAGAGGAGTATCAAGCATCACCCACAAACAAATCAAGAATGCTATTACTTGATAGATGAAAAGCAAAGTCATGACTAACCTCTAAAAGAAATCAAGATGATCCAAAAGAAAATGGGCATATATCGATCATAATTGTGAAAATAAGTGCAGATAAAACAATGAATATGCATATAATCCAATTAAAAACAAAATCAAGCACTCGAAAGAGCCATACTTCCCCAAAAATAAAAAATTCCTCCTTCACATGGCCTTGCAACAAAACTTATAAATTCTCTTTAAGAAGCTTACTTTTTCATTTGAAGAGTAGTTTATATCTTAAGTCAAAATTTATCAATGTAAAAATCAAGTATTATTTTATAAATATTTTATACATAAAATAAAATTAAATAAAAATATAAAATTAATAAGTTAGTTAAAATTCTTATTAAGGAGAGAGCCCTGGCTTGACTCGATCACGAAGATTCTGTATGCTATTAACTCTTTTTATGAATTTTGTTCTTCCACTTAAACTGCAGAAGGTCATGCAGTCTTTACACTAGGGTATAAATACTCTTTCTTGAAAAGTCATGCCTCACTCGTAGCATATAACTTTATCCCAACTTGTAAAATAATGAATTGACTTTAAAAGTCTGATCATTCCTTCTTAATTCGTTAAATCACCTTTATCAAGAATACGATTTGTCATTAATTCCAGCATGTTGAGTCAAATTTTGAGATTTTATTTTATTTTCTTAATGAGAGAAGTATATCAAAATGCTTGAACAATTCCCTTCATATGAGTCTAAGCATAAAGGATGGAAAGAATTGACAAAATTAAAATTACAAGTAACCATAAAAAATTGGCACATACACCTCATTTACCACATCTATCTTCAACTATGAATAAGAAGATGATAACCACTGAAAAATCATTGTGCTAAAGTAAAAAATTAGAAGCAAGAAAATCAAAGATAATTGTTTGCGGAGGATATATGTTTCAAGTTCAACACGAAGTTACAAATATTCAAATTCTAGTTTTATTTTCAATAGTTACTGAACTTGGAAACACCAATGAGGACAAAGTAATATATATAGGTATTAATTTTGAAGGAAGGGAATTTTCAGCCAAAGAGAACTTAACGTTATATCAGGCATTTCAAGAGTAGCAAAAGAAAATTATATTGTTCGTTATCCAGAATTATTCATTATTCAACAAGGAGTGGCTGAATACCTATTCTGTAGCAAGAAAAACTCATATCTCCAACTAAGATTGTTCACAGTCAATCAAATGATCTTACTGAAAAAAAAAAAAGTGGAGAACCAACTCACTGCATTATTAATATACTCTATTTAATACAAGCATTATTAATACACTCTATTTAGCATTATCCTTATACACTCTACCAAACGGCCCCATAAAATCTGCAAATGCAACAGTGCACATAGCAGTCCTTTATTAGCAATGTGGAGAAGTCTTATAGTAGCAAAAAAAACTCTTCAATTTTTTTAATCAACAGGCCAAATGATTTTCTTAACATCAAGTCTGAGTCCGAGTAGTGTGCATTCAGTTGACCAAATATACACAATAAAGAAAGCCTACAAATTTGACTTTAGATTTGACAGACCTTGAATTTGCCATTTTTTCATGAATGAACTCAGCAAACAATAGTCCCTCATATTTGCAATATTGGTGCACTTTTGGTCCTTCCCCAAACCTCTCCTATTTTTTTTAACATTGGTTTTGTCCACAATTTAGTGTATGAAATGTTCAGTCCTTCTCTTATTTGTTAAGTAAAACCAACAGGTTCATATGAGAGAAGGTGAGAAGCAGAGTATCCTTTGTTTTGTTCAATCCAAAGATTGTTGCAGCTAAACCAAGAACCTCCCTTTGTTTTTCGGACTATTGTCGATATTTTCAGGCATTTTTGCTTCAAAAGGTAATAGCATAAAACTCCCACTAGTATGATAGAAAACAAGTTACAAATCTCTATATGTGAGAATGAATAAATTAAAGGTGATGTAACAAGAAAAGGAGTTTTGGTCCAGATGTTATCTGGTTTTTGTTTAGTTGCTTCCTTTTTTTTTTTGGTTTTAGCAGGGTCTATAGATTTGGCCTAGTTTGTAAATACAGATTGAGTTTTTTTTTTTTGGATAAATGGGCAGCAACCCACCTTTAATTTTAAAAAATGTAACAAGACAAGGTCGAGCCTAAAACGACAGATCAGAGCAGAGACGTACGCTTAAATTAGGCATAGTGAATGGGCTTCTAATATCCCCTAATCTTAATCAATTTCAATACTGATCTTTGCTTAAGGATATTAGGGGAAGGGAGTGTTCTTTCTTGCCAATTGTTTACTTTTTAGCTATTATTCAAGCCTTAGTTGCATCTGTTTCATTCACATACTAACTTAACGTAAGAGTTATATTTATTTTACTGGAGTTGTGTAAGAGCTTTCAAAGGAGTTCATGAACATCTTGGTCTACTCTATCAATAGATATATCTTTTTTCAAAAGCTAAAAGCTGATTGTTAGTATTTTTGTAAAGTAAAATTCAGCGGGAGAATCTTGTCCTTCCATGTTATGCATTTTCATAATTAGATATAGCCACATTTAGAAGTATCAAATTTGATCTATATAAATGTAACCTGTTCAATTTATCAAGTTTTAATGGGGTAGGTCGATATTATTTTGTTTCACAACTCAAAAATCAACATGTTGGTAGATTTATCAGACTCTACTTTCTTGCAACACATTGGTGAAATTTCATTGCTCTACCGATCATCCTTTTCTTTTCTTTTTTTTTGATGAAGTAAGTAGATTCATTCAAAGGCATCAAGAAAATGCAAGCTTTACAAGGATAGATCAGTTAAGCTCACAAAAAAAGGATTTGTAGCCTCTTTCTAAGCTATAGAGCTAACAAAATCCAGGAAGATTTCTAAATTATTTACAGGGGTCAATTTGGACCAACTAAAAAGGCTAACTAGACATCTACCTCACAAAAGATTTCTAGAAGTTAAAATTCCATCAAAACATTTTTTGTTCCTCTCTGTCCATAAACACCAAAAGATAGAACCAGGGATCATCATCGACATACTCTTGATGGCTTTGTCAACTTCCCGTGAACTCCAACTTTCAAGAGCATCCCTAACAGAAAAAGGCATAAACCACGAAAGACCAAAAAAGCAACAAAACATATTTCAGAGGTCTGAGGCAGTTGGTCAGTGCAGTAGCAAGTGGTTGACACTTTCTGTGTGCTTGTGGCAGAAATAGCATTGGTTAGCAAGAGGGAACTTCCTTTTGGAGAGATTATCCTGTGTGAGGCATGAGTTATACAGTGCATTCCAGCTAAAACAGATCACTTTGGTAGGTAATTTTGTCTTCCATACATGCTTCCATGGCCATTTGTCAATCATTGAGTTCCTTGAGCATAAGTTGTGATACCCTTCCTTGACTGTACAGTGACCTTTTCTTGAGTTACCCCATTTCAATCTATCAATCTCTTGGGGTGAAAAGGAGCAAGACTGCAATTTGGCAAAGAGGGCAAATATGTCATTAAGTTCCCAGTCATTTAGGTTTCTCCTGAACCTTAGGTCCCAAATGTCGTGTGATCTGTTGGATGCTATGGTAGAATTTGGTTCAGCTGCAATGAGGTGCAAACTTGGAAATTCCTCACCCAAAATTGTGTCTCCGAACCATTTAACCTTCCAAAATTTGATGTGAGATCCATTGCCAACTCTAAATGTGACGTTCCCAGCAAAATCTGGCCAAAGTTTACTGATGCTTTTCCATATGCATCTGCTGAGACTTTTGTGGACCAGTGAGTAAGCTTCCATATGCATCTGCTGAGACTTTTGTGGACCAGTGAGTAAGCTTAAGCTCACCATGTTTAGCTTTGATCACCTCTTTCAACAATCCAAAGTCTTCAGTTCCGTAC